>JAXDDW010000021.1:12500-97500 GCA_034670385.1 Hoplostethus mediterraneus | reverse complement strand
AACTCAGTACCGTACCAGACCCTGAACCAGACCCTGAACCAGACCCTGAACCAGACCCTGAACCAGACCCTGAACCAGACCCTGAACCAGACTGGTTGGTGTTTCTTTAGGACCCGCCTCCTGTCAATAACAACACAATCAACACACAAACCAAAGCAAGACGCTTCCACCAGCTATCGCCTGAAAAATGAAACAGAGATTAAAACTAAATGTTACACAATTCGCTGCCTTCTTCTGTGTTGAGAGAAACTCTTGATATTTTGTTTGTTTTTAACAACTAAAATAAAGGGAAAATGGGCAGAAAGTGCCTGTACTTGTTGTGTTATTAGTATTGATCAACTACTTGATATATTTTTGCAGACAGAAAATAAATCTTACTTTGTTTACCGTTTAAAACAATGAAGCAATAGGAGAATAAACTTCAATTCCTAGATCACTGACGTTAGAAGGGTCAGAGGGTCACGGCACCCAGACAACAGATGGAACAAAGCATCCCCGGGGCCCCAGAATGATCCTGTACGAGAGAGGAGTGTTAGGAAATGGAAAGGACTTGTTTTTCTGCTTCAAGAGACAAATAGAGGCAGGAAGGGATGGGAGGGGGGAAAGGAGAACCAGGCCGGACGGGCAGCATCAAACACCTGGACTGTGAACTTTGCCCTCGGCAGCTTTCATGACGTCTAGTCGAAACACACATAGATTATTTTATGTATAGCTTGAGTGAGGCTTCAGTCTGATGCAGCGAGGGTGCTTGTGAAAGACATGAAACCTGACAAAACAAAGGGATGGAGAGGAGAGAGAGATGGGGAGGCTGGCCCTTGATGTTCTCTAACAAGCGTCTCATCTATCAGTCAATTCAACACAGACTCGATAAAAACGCCTCCCTTCGCGACCAGAGATGGTGTAACGGTTGAGACCAGCTCTCAGGGGACAACTCTTTTGCTCAGCCATCTTTTCTTCATCTCTTAAGAAATAGAGAACATCTCAATTTTCATGATATCGTTTTGTGTTCATCTGAAATGTTTCTCCTAAAACACCCTCAGGAGGAAGGAGGAGACGATGGAGAGAATCTATTATTGAGACTGTATGAGATCAATGTGACATATATAGTGGTGATCAGCTCCGACTACATGGCTGTTGGCCTCGTGGCTTCAACAGGGAAATGCAGCAGGATGTTGGAGAAGGAGGAGCCATAAAACATCACGTTGAGTTTTCTTTGAGATCATGGTTTCATATCCAGGAGAGTTAAATGACTCTATCTGTTGTTGTGATCAGAGTGAGATCAACATGAGCTGATATGTGGTTGTTTCTCCTGAGTTGAGTTTGAGAAACAGGAGAAAATGTCTTTATCTTGGTGGAGAAATCTCTTCTTGGATTTTACGTTCCTATGGGCTTACCCCTGCTTACTGGGTTCAGGATGTATAGGAGGGTAAACCCACCAAAACTTAGTTTCCTTAGTTTCACCTTTTGACTTGTGGAATAGAGTTCAGCCACCTCTATATATTGACACAGATCTTAAAGATGTTATAAATTCATCCAGCGCAAACGGAGCTAAAGCTTTCAGAGTTTCTCTCGATGCCAGATGGTGGAAGGAGAGGAGAGAGAAAAAGAAAACCATTGCACCTGAAGCAATGCCAGGGAACTGCACCTCTTTATGACAGGAAACAACAGGGCTTATGGGAAACGTAGTCTAACTAAACTATTCCACAAATAAAAGGTGGGTGAACTACCTTCCACTACAGCCCTAGCTATAACTGTGACTCTATATTGCCCAATGTCAATTTTATCGTTAGACATTGTGACTGATCCTGGAACAGTTATCATTCTGTTTTATTTAACTGAAGACACCACACATTCAATTTTGTCGACTCCCTCTTCTTTCATGAGTAAATGGTAGAGATGCAATTATTCAGTATTTAACGGTGCAGATTCACGGTGGGCGGTACACTGTGACAATGCAGGAACTCTACAGGGGAGTGTATTCGCTGTAACACATCCTCAAAGATGACAGGTCCATCAACACCACTAAGTTGACATCAAAGCATTAAGGGAAAAACAAAACAGCAACACATGGAGAGAAGGAATGAGAGGCCAAATACTCACTAGACAGCAAACAGCATGAAATGAGCTAAAAACAAATTAGACACATTATTGTCACGTGTTCGTCAGGAAGAGGCCAACAGATCAGTTGGCTAACAAACAAACTAAAACAACAAACTATCCAATGTGGTCAGGGTTAGGGTTAAGACAGCATGTTCAGTTCAGTACACTCAATAAGAACTCTGTTTACTTCTTTATATCTCATTCCTCGCCACAGGAGGGCGCAAAGTGATTCAGTGGCACCTATTTTCAGAGCAAATTGCCGGAAAAAGAAACAAAGCAAAACAACAATGGCGGCGGTGAAAGACGCACGACAGCGGGAAGAGTTGGCAGTGACGTTGGTGGTTTTAAAAATGGAAAAACGAGGAGACGGTTTGTTCCGATAAAGTCCTGCTACATTGCTGCTAGCAGTTTGCTGCTCCCAGTACAGTGAATGAACCGGAAGAGGAGGTTGAGCTCCGCCCCCTGCCATGACCCAACAATCGCCGACAAGGGGAAAAGTTCATCTTTTGGCACCGAAAACATGGAAAGAACCCAAACCACCACTTCCTCTTCTTTCCTTGTTTTGAACTTTTCGGTCAAAAAGTTCTACTTCTTTAAGGGTCAGGCGTCTAAAACGTAAAGCTCCTACATGTAGAATATTTACCTTGATATATCATTCTCAAACTGTACTAGGGTCGTGTAATGGCCGTAGAGGTTACTTGTCTGATCGATCGACTGACCTGACCTGACTGCCACCTTTACAGAAGGGATGTGAAACACTAACTCACTACTGGTGTAAGGTTAGGTGATAAAACTGTTTGGTTACCGGTTACAGTAAGGCTGGTCACGGTTAAATAACCCTTCCTTCCTTCCCTGAAACTAAAAACTCCACGGCGTCGTTGGTGTTGAATGTAAACGACCTCCACACCCTTACTGTCAATGTCAAACTGCCTGTGTCTCATTGTGTCTCGTCCAATAAAATCCTCTCGTGACGGAAAATTAATTTCAGTTTTTGTGTATGAAGTACGTTATTTGCATTTTCATGACATTGTGCTCATTTCAAACTTTGATGAGTCTGAACAAAGAGACTGACAGGCTGATGGACGGATGGATAAAGACGTTTGACAGTCAGATGGAAGTCCTTGATGTGTGTGTGTGTGTGTGTGTGTGTCAGATCTGATGATATAATTCTCTTTCATTTCACTTTGCCTCTTCATCTTTTCCCTCTTTCCCAGGATGCCACAGCACTCCTACCGCCAGCACCACCAGCACAGCGCTGCAGACCGGAGGGTTCTGGGGTGTATCGGAGCCTGGGTCCTCAATGTGGCACCACTGGGGAGATCGACCTTATTGGGTTATTATATGACGTATTGGATATGTATTTTAAAAACGAACGCTAAATTTAACATCTAACGTTGACCTCCTGCCTTCATCAGGGTTCGTACTGCTCTCTGTCCCCTGTGAAGTCAAGAGATGAGGAGACGTATATGAACTCTGAATGAATTCACCGGTCCGATCGAGGCTTTCTGTTTTGTTTTTCTGTTTCTTGTTGGTTGTTTTTTTGCCACCGAGTCAGAGTGGGAAGTTTGGCAGCCTGCCACTGGGAGGACCCATGGCAACTCCCGACCAGACGCCATAGAGCTCAACAGTGAGGTTCCAGAGGTGAAAATCCCATTCATATTCTGCATAGGGATTTTGATTATTATCCATAATGTCGTAACCATCCAATGTAGCCTCACCACAAGCTAGTAGGTTGTGAAACGATAGTGTATGCTCCTGTAGAAGACACAAGTCCGTATGATATCAACCTTGTTTTGAGAAAAACATGGAGAAGTACTACACTACCCACAATCCTAAAGTGTAACAGCGACGTCTCTGATTGGTGGAGCTCGCTGTTACCATGGAAATGTTTACCGCACCCGCGAACGTCTTGTCAGCTAACGTTAACGTTAGCTACTAGCGTAACCTAGCTAGCTGCTTATCCAATGCAGCTGGAACCAATCACTGTACCATGTCGATGACAACACTTTACACTATACTATATGAAACACTATATATACGCTCACAACACAACAACAATATCAACACTAGACTATTGACTAATGTTAAATTCAAGAAGAAGCACGCTAAACTATCGCTAGTTTGGAAGTTGTTGGAAAAGTATCATTCTCAATGGTTTATGGGATGAGTAGTTCCTTCACTTCATAAAATAATGATGTACACAGTCTTGTACTTTTGCCTTTTCTTCCGTTTTCTGATCTTGTTTTGGCTCAGAATCAAATGTTTTATGGTCACGATTCATCGTCTAGCTGGTTGTCTTGGTTCCAGCCTTAAAACTCTTTATAGAAGGATTTTCTGAAATGTCTCTGGAGTAAATGAATGGGAAATTTACTTCCGGAACCAGAGCCGTAAAATAAGTGGGCGGTCACTGTTGCGCTCTATTACATGAGCAGGCCCACTGATGGTGTTCTCCTCGGCTCCACCCCTCAATCACTCGCTGCCTGTTCCTCGTCTTTCCTGCCAACAGGAAAAAATGCCTGAGCTGAAGTGGTCAGCGCCGGGCTGTTCCTTTGAATCAGCTTCCATCATGTCAGTGTTATTTCTCAGACTCTGATTCTTCTTCTAATAACCCAGGACACGATGTGTACTCAGACAGTTATGGACACACACAAAGACACCCACGTATATATACACTCTGTTGGTGGTGTCTGAGAGTTGCTGCCTGTTTTGTTCTGTATTGTTCTTCTATTAGTTAGACTGCTTTTGTTCTCAGTTTGGGCTGCAGAACAAACTGAAGAGATATCAACTTTGCATTATTTAATCATACAATTTGTGGATCCCAGGAGGCAGCAGTCTTCTCGGAGCGCTGTTCCAGACAGCTAAACGCTGTTCTGCCGTTCTGGAGGATCTCTGGACTACAAATCAAGCTGCAATTTGGGGAAAATCCTTCATCGCATTCAAACCGAAGCACCGGCATCTCATTTCACCCTCCATTTGTATTCTTTCAAGAGCTGAAAGACTAAACTAACAAGCTGTGTCCACCTGTACAACAATTCATATCACACTGGCAGCAGAGAGAATCAGATTATTTGGTACTATCATGCAGCCCAACTGTGTGAGTGTATGATGTGTATGATGACAGTTTGTGTGTTAAACATGCTTTCAGTACGTTTCATTTCAGGAGCTGTCTGAGATGTTTAGTAACTCAGTTTGAGAGCCTCGTTCTCATCGGATCCACGGCAGGGAAAGACCAATATATGAGCCTTTTATTAAATATCAGATATCGGCCTCAGCCTCTGTCTCTGATACGATGGAGGTCCTCCTGGTCTGGAAAACCTGCAATGAAAGTTTGTTTTCTTTGCACATTTTATTTAATCATTTAGCTCTTAGTCATTTATCTTTTCAGTAATGTTTTCTGTCAATGAATTCTTCATTTAAAGGCCCAAGAGTTTCCCTACCATTAGGGGGACATGGACTCGTCAAACCCTAGTCCATGTGAGGTCTATTTCCGTGGCAGTCACAGGGACTTGATTCTTGGTCGTACCAGTTCCAGCTCCGCCTCAACAAGCTCCTCCCAAGAGGAAACTGATGTCCAGGGGTGGTAAAAGTAGAAAGTAAAGCTTCAGAAAGTAGAAATCCTAACCACGTATTTGCTCCAACCTGGCTCTTACCAAGATGAAGAGTTGTGCTAATTAGAATCACCTGGGGATGGGTGGAGGAAAAACATGGGAAAACATTTACACCCATGCTGATGTCCTTGGAGTATACGGCCTAGTTCACCAATGAGCAAGCCTTGTTCTCCATGCATCATGGCACATACTGACAGCTGTACGTGTATACAGTTAGCATCAAGAATCATATTTTTTGCTGCTTGAAAGCTTTATCCATCCATCTATCCATCCATCCATCTATCCCATCTATCCCTTATCATCATTGCTGGTCTATATCAAAGACAACATATCATCTACAGAACGGGTTGGTAAGCCCCCCCGCTGTGACCCTCCTCCCACTTACACAGTCAAGTCACCAAAATAGCATCATGACAATAGAGCCCTGTGTCTCCATCATCCTTATCGAACCACTGTGTATAAAGCTGATGCCTCTCTCTCCATCTTCCTCTCTCACCCGAGCGATAACTCTCTCTCCCAGCTCCAAGTTGTCTCCATGTTTTATTCATGCTCCAGACCCAGACTTCCTCGAGTCCTCGGCCCTGTCAGCTGCCGCGCTGCCGCCAAGTCCACCACACTGAGACGGCATGGAGAGAGTTGGTGGAGTTGGAGAGAGGGGGAGAGGGGGAGAGGATTTAAAAGGGAGGATGAACAGAGAGAGGGTTTGATCTTTGGCCAGGCCGACAGACAGACCTGGCAACCCGCGGAGGCCAGGCTGTCGTCGTTTTGTCACCATCACCATCTCTAAATGGTTTCTAGGCTGAAACGAGGCGACAACGGGTTTAAAATAAAGCGCTGTCTTGTATTCAACTCCTCAACACATGGACTAATGTATCTATTGTGTTCAGTGGGAAATGAGTGACTGGAGGAAGCCTCTTCACAGAGCTGACCGGGGAAATGACGTCGGATTGAATTGATCATGAACACAAGCGGTCCTCATCCACCTTTCATCCAGTTTGAAGACGATTACAACTTAGTTCTGATATGTGATGTTGTTTCTTGTATGGAGAGATTGTCTCACCAAAAGATGGAGGGGGGAGAACCGAACCAGCAACAGGAAACCACCCCAGAACGCAAGGCATTATGGGTAGAAGAGAACTGTGGTGGTTCGTTAGGAGAGAGAACGGGATCCAACCAGCTACAGGAAACCACCCCAGAACACAAGGCATTATGGGTAGAAGGAGACTTGGTCAGTCATGTTCAGATGTTTCTTCATGTGTTCTTAACTGGTATGAACACCAGAGAAGAGCAGACAAGTCCATCATGGTAGATCAAGTTCCAGACTGGAACCAGGTTGGTCTGGACTCTCTAACCTGGTGGGATGACAGGTTACCAAAACTCAACCAATCAACCAGCTGCTGGGGGGTCATGGGACTTCTGGCTTGTGATTGGTCCGCGTGAACCGGAACCAACCAGATACTGAAATGCAGCAAAGTAAAGTTTTCCCACACAAGAAAATAAACTGTAGGAGTGAATGCGAACTTCGAGAGACGAGAGAGAGATAGAGAGAGGGAGGGAGAAAGAGTAAGAGGGAAGAGAGGGGGGAGATAGGAGTGAGAAGCTCTGGGGAGTTGGTGATGGGAGAGAGAGAGCGAGTCCATTAGAATGAGTGAAAGCGAGAGAAAGAAAGGAAGCAGTGAAGGAGGCAAGGAAGTGACAGACAGACAGACAGACAGAATAATAGATGGACAGGAAGATGAGCACCAAAACAGCAGTCAGGAGCTTCAGGTGTCTGGTGAAATATTTACCGTGTGTGTGTGTGTGTGTGTGTGTGTGTGTGTGTGTGTGTGTGTGTGTGTGTGTGTGTGTGTGTCAGCCAACGTCCTGCAGAGAGCCAGCCGGTCCACCTTAACTCCAACATGATGTGTATTCTCAGCAGGTGATGACCTTCCTCGGTGTGTTAGTGTGTGTGTGTGTGTGTGTGTGTGTGTGTGTGTGTGTGTGTTAAAGTGTGTAAAAGCAGAAGGCACTTACAATTTCTTACATTTATTTGCCGAGTTTAACTTGAAGCGACTTGCAGCTGCACCGATGGGGTTTCAGGATGCGACGACATGTCAGTCGCACCAGCCGAGTGGTTTTCAGGTACAGGTACAACACCCTGCACTGTTTTCATTCATGACTCCTGCTCAGCTTGTCACTTTTACCTTTCAGCTCATCTTAGTTAGTTATGGAGGGTCCTACTAATCACCCCAAAGTACCCCAAAATACCCCAAAGTACCCCAAAGTAACCCAAAGCACACAAAAGTATACCAAAAAGTACCCCAAAGTACCCAAACATACCCAAAGTACCCAAAAGTGCACCCCAAAAAAGTAACCCAAAGTTTTTATGTATGTGTGTAAAAGTACACCATTCTATTCTGAGCTCTTTCATGTGTGCGTTACCAACTGTCCACTAGAGGGCACTAACAGAAACTCAAAGCTAGCTCCTTCCATTTCCTCTTTGACTCAATCTACCATCATCCCAACCATCCTTTCTGAAAAAATGGCTTACACACAGGAACAACAGAAGAACAGGAAAAGAAAATGTCATACTTTGGGGTATTTTGGGGTATTTTGGGTACTTTGGGGTACTTTGGGGGTATTTTGGGGTACTTTGGGCTATACTTTGGGGTACTTTGGGGTATTTTGGGGTACTTTGGGGTATACTTTGGGGGTATTTTGGGGTACTTTGGGGTATACTTTGGGGGTACTTTGGGGTATTTTGGGGTGATTAGTAGGACCCGTTATGGGGGCTAACCCAGTATGAACCCTTCCTGTACATCAGGATGTGAAGGAAGGCAGGTGTGTTTGTCTGTAGGTTCGACCTGTTGGAGATTCACTGTGTCCGTTTTCTGACGTGGCGAAACAAACAGCCAAAAACGCAGCGAGCCAGACGGAGAATTTTAATTACACACAATCACATCCAATCACTCATGACTGTCTTCGGATCCAGGGGAATAAATGTCACACACACACACACACACACACACACACTCACATGCATCCACACGTTCAATCAATCACACACACACATACACACTCAGTTTAGGAAGTGTAATAATAAAATGTAAAGTTACATTAAAGCTGCATTATGTAACTTTGTGTAGTTTAGTTGTTGGCGCCCCCAAGTGGCAGCGACAGGAAACTGTTTCTTGGTGGTTTGTTGGGGTGGAGCTGGTGAAGAGGCGCTAGCTCGCTCACCGCGGTTTCAGAGCTGCGTGCGTTCGGCTTGTCATCTTATTTTTCCACGGCTTTGCCTAAGTTCTCTTTTTGTGTTTTTCTCCTTTATTTTTTTCTCATCCGTTGGCGTCGGACGGCCGGCGTTCCCGCGGGATTCGAGGTCGCGGCGGCATCAGTGACGCGTCAGGAGTCGGTAGGATATAGCCTCAGATGTACTGTGAAGTGTGTGATTCTCAGCGTGACCCGTCTTTCCACTTCGCCCGACATGACACGAATGCAGCGGCAGCAACACGTTCACATCCGTTCTCTGGGGGGGGGGGGGTTGCCCAAGGGCATTCTGGGAAATGTTGAGAAATCACCAACTGGAGTAGGAGACGAGGCAGGCTGAGGGGAAGCGGGAACAACAAAAAAGGTAAATTACATCACAAAATAACTCCACAGCACAGATTGATTGGAGATGACAGTGTGAGTATCTGAGGGTGGAGCTTCACCTCCTCCAGCCGTCAAGCTGTCAGCATCCAACCAGGAGGGGGAAACATACAAAACACACATTTCTGTCTCTCTGGCAGGAGAAGTGACAGCTAACAGATGCTGCTCATCCTGTCTGCTAATGAACGCGCTCGCGGCATTTGCACGTTGACTTGATGGGGAGCAAAACAAACAGGGCTAATCAAACCGAAGCCCCCCCCCCCCCCCTCGACGGGAGCAGCCCCAAATCAATACTCATTAATCTGCTCATTATCCCCTTTGTGCAACCCAGTCGACCACGGGCTCATTTGGGAAGCGCAGCCCCCTAAGTGGCTAATCGATAAAAAGCTAAAGTCAATCTGACCCAATAAACAGTGTTTGATGTGTCAGTCTGGGGGAGTGGAGCTAGCGCGGCAGTGGGGGGGGGGGAGGGGAGGGGGGGGGGGGGCTGATCATTTATTTAACACTTCGGCTTAGTGGAGAAAATAAAGTCACGGCGATGGATGCAGACAAAGGGCCTCTGGTGGGGAGAAAGAGAGAGGGGTGAGGGAATTTGTTGTCTTCATAGGGTGGATAGATACACATGGTGGTGAGAGGCAGGGGCCCTGCTGGGGCACAGCGCCCCCCCTAGGATCTGTGCTGTACTACGGAGCGCTCTATTACTGCTGCTGCTGAAACTGAAACAACGACTGGTAAAGGTAAAAATATTAATCTTGATGAAGATATTTATTTCAGCATACATTATGAACATTCTCAACATGTTTTCTAGGCATGAAGGTCACAACCTGCACAACAACAACAACAACAACAACAACAACAACAAACCGACTCGAGTCATTAAACTGTTGCACATTTGCATTCCACAATAGTAACAATTAATAAAAACAATTTCAGAACGAAGAACATTTCAAACAAACAATCATTTCATGACTTGAATCAACCATTTAAGATAAAGTCTATATAATATATATATATATATATATATATATATATAATATTATCTAAAAGTAGTAAAAGTATTATCTAAAAGTATTCCCCAACAGTTTGAGAGTGCCTCCTGTCTCTTTCCTCTCTCTCCTGTCTCTCTCTCCTGTCTCTCTCCTCTCTCTTGCTTTGCCCCGACTTTTCATCCATCTCCGTCTCCTCCTCCTCCTCCTCCTCCTCATCCTCCTCCTCCTCCTCCTCCTCCTCCAGTCTGCTCCTCTTTCTCTGGTGCTACATCCAAAAAACTGAATCTGATCGCCTCGTCAAATTCATATAATCATTCAGGCTTTGTGCGCCGCCTCAGCTTGTATTTGGGGTCAAACTGCGTTGCTTTGACATCGTGGGTTAGAAAGAAATCCACTCTATTCCCATTATTATTAATCTAAATGAATCCACTGCCAAATATAGGAGCTTGTTAAAAGTCCAACGTGAGATCTTATTGGGGCACAGCAGATCCATACCGGGGCAGGTAAAGGGGTGGAGAGGCAGATCGATGGGAAAGATCGGTCCTCTTTACCCCTCCTTTCTTTCCTTTTGTCTCTTTCTCTCTCCTGTGGTTTCTAAGTGTTCTTTCCCACTAGAGGTGAAAATGCAGTTTTCTGAGTAAAATGAGTTTAATGGTGAATCTGAATTTGTATTTAGGTGTAAATGGCTGCATTTATATAGCGCTTTTATCCAAAGGGCTTTTATTTTGCCTCTCGTTCACACACTCACACACCGACGGCGGCGAGCTACCATGCCTGACCGGGAGCAATTTGGGGTTCAGTGTTTTGCCCAAGGACACTTCGACATGTGAGGAGGAGGAGCCGGGGATCGAACCGGCAACCTGGTGATCAGTGGACAACCTGCTCTACCTGTGGATCAGTGGTAGACGTGTTGAAATATGTGTTTCAGGGTATAATTTTACTTTTACTATTTTATTACACTGCAACTTTACTGCTATTTTAAATCTCTGTATCCTTTTTCTTTTTTGTTTTCATGTTTTTTCTGCACCTTCTTTTCTATTTCGTCTTCACTTTTCACTTTTCTCACTCGTCTTTCTGTGTAAAGCCCTTTGGATGACTTGTTGTATGAAATGTGCCATACAAATAAAACCTTGCCTGCTTCTCTCTCTGCGCTGCAACATTCATAAGCCTTCTTTCAGATGTTAAACTGCGGACGGGTTTCAAATCCAATTCATTTTGTTCTCAGTTCACTTCTGACTTTCCCTCAGAACGCAAAACGTCAAGAACACAAGAATCTCCTGCAAGATTCGGCTGCGTATTTCCTCTCGATGTCAACTAACAAACGTGACACCCGAAGCCCGTTATCCTTCAACGAGCGTTTAAAGATGCAGAGAAAGAGACCAAACGTTTTCCGGTGTTGTCGTTCGGTCAAAACAGTCCTGAAGGTGACGTTGAGGTTGAGGCTAAACAGAGCTTGAATAGCAAGAAGTCGCCGCAACACACTCATTCTCTATCTCTTCATCCTTTTTTTTAACACACACACACACACACACACACACACACGCACACACACGCTCAGTAATACAAAGCACGTTCTCGACCTCACACACACACACACACACACACGTTCTTCTACCGTATCTGGTCTTACTCTTTCCCCTCAATCTGCTTCGCCCACTTCTGCTTCAGTGATTTCCCGTGTTTCCCACAATGCATTTCGACAACCTCCACAGAACGTTCCTGAACTTGTTGCATTACAGCAGCGGGTTACAGACTGAGGGAGAAATATTGATAGTACAGTAAGAGAGCAAGTTTTTACAGGAGAGAAAAAGCAAGACCCCCTCACTCAAAACCCAGCATGACTTGTGGCTGCATTGCATTCTGGTATATCTCGGCTACTGCATTGCATTCTGGTCTATCTAATCTACTGCCGGTGGATAACTTGGTCTCTCTCCTCTCCTCCGATGGATTTCTCCCGTATGATACCCAGTCAGCCTCCAGTATTATCAGTTTCAGTGCTTAACAGTCTTGGTTCTCTAAGGTACCAGGAAATGGTTCTTTAGGCTAGAACCATTTTGCTGGATTCCTTAAGAAATGTCCAAATCAGCAATATCAAAAGAACCTTTCAGCAATCAGACTGGGTTCCTTATTCTTTATTTTTTTTTATATTTTTAACAAATCGAAGGGTTCTTTATAGTTTTTATATAGAAACTGCTCCTCTACCCAAAGAACCTGAATGAATGAATGAATCCTCCATTTACCATCAACACAAGAAACACCTTCTGAAAGGTCAGACACTGAACATCCACCACATCCGGACCCCCTCCTGGTATCCAGTCAGCCACCACCAGGCACCAGATGCCACTATTTTACCCCGAGAAGCGAAGCACAGCCGACTTCCCTCGCTGATTAATTTCCGCACCGTCTTTGTTTTTGTTTTTCAGAAATCCCTGCAGCGCTCTTCTAATTTGCTCATAAATTTCAGCATCTTCAGAGCCACCTTCCTATATCTGACTTGTGCGCCGTCCACGTCTCGGTTGTTCCGAGGCTTAAAAAAAACGCCTCTTTAACCTGTCTGCTCCTTTTCATCTCCCCTTCAGGCCCAAAATGGATTTTAGCAGGACGACTCAATAATTGATGGTAGTTTTCACCTCAATTTGGCAGGTCCGTCTGTTTCAGAGAGAGTCTACGTTCAAAGTTGTTTGAAGTCGACAAAACACCGTTATTAAAGTTTGGAGTTTCATTTTTTATTCTTAACACACGTACACGTAGTGAGTGATGCATTTGAGTTCATGTCTTACAGCAAACCAAGCAACGTCAACCATAAAAGAAAAATCCAGCAAGAAGTTCTGACCTGCCACAGCCTTTTATCACGAAGGGACTTATGTACTGAAAACTGTTTGATTGATTTATAGTAAATCTGTCATTTCCTTGTAGGTGTCAGAATCCAGGAAGTCAGAGAGGTATTATTTACCATCTGAAACCTGAGGTGAACGGTATTTTCACATAGGAAGCTCATTTCTACCATCTTTCCCATGTGACCTGAATGCAGCATAATATTTTGTACAGTCAAGCCAGGAGGATTTAAAACTCAATCAACTAATCTTCATCATCATCATCATCATCATCATCATTAACTGAATGTATCAACGTTATCATGTAGTTATTATAGAACATCTCACCAAGCGGTCACTAAACTGATCATATAAGGTTTATGTTAGCTTATTGGCATCCTTCCCAGCATGCATTGTGTTTGAGTTAACTCTCCAGAAACCCGTCCGTCTTCTTGTTGGGACACGGTTACAGGACGGAGATACTTCAGGTGGATCATAGATCAGAATGAGTAGACATGGTGAGTAGTAAGAAGCTTTTAACGGTCTTACTGTTGACCCTTTTAGCTCTCTCTCCTTGTTGTTAAGTGCCTTGGGTATTAGTAGTAGTAGTAGTAGTAGTAGTAGTAGTAGTAGTAGTAGTAGTAGCAGTATCTACTGCTTGTTCTTGCATCAGTGTAATAATGTTATCATGAACAACTAAAGACACTAAATACAGTAAGTAAATATAGGAGTAAATAACTGGAATGTCAACTAGTCAACACTAGTCAACACTAGTCACAAGTCAACACTAGTCACTAGTCAACATGACGAAACATTTGCTGACTGAACTTATTACTCAGGTTCACTCAGTTTTACGGCATTAGAACTATTGAACTATTTTGAATGTTGTGTTTTTAAGTTGACGTGACTTAATATGTTTTTCAGTACGTTGAAACTCTGAGTGTCAGAACAGGACGCTGCCAGGGTGAGGGGTTCAATTCCTACTGGGGAAAGACCTCCCGAGTGTCTGCTGCTACCCGAAGGTGCTTTCAGATAAAAGCATCTCGATGTTGAACCATCCATCACTGGAGTGAAAGGCGGGAGAGTTATGGAGGAACATCCAGTCTGTTGCTTTTCTTTGATTGCTTCTGCAAACGGTCCTTAATCAAACTGCTGAACGGGTCAAATGGCATTACTGCTGATTAGATGGCCCTGGCTCTGCTCTCTCTCTCTCACTCTCTCTCTCTCTCTCACTCTCTCTCTCTTCCTTTATCATTCAATTTCTCTCTCATTTATCTGCCTCTGTCATCTAACTTATTCTCCTTTTATTTATCACAAGTTTACTCTTGTTTGTCTCTATTGTTTATCACATCTCTCCCTCCCTCCTCCCTTTTTTCTCACTCTCCCCCCTCACTGTCCTCTCTCTTTGGCTCAATCTCCATCCCTCTGCCTCCCTCGCTCTCCTCTCTTTTCTCCTCTATCCACCCCATCTCTCTCCTCTCCAAGGTCTTGGCTCACAGTCTGGAGGATTACCTTCATGTTCTCATCCACAGTCACACTGCAGAGATGCAACATGACCGGTGTTTTCCTCATGTGTGATGCGAGGGATCTGTGTTGACCCGCTGGACCATTTTGTATTTCCTTTTGGTTTGAGGAGGTTCTTACATCATGGGTGGGCCTGTTGGGTGGGTTTATCCAGAGGGGTCACCGGCACAGGGAGCTCCGGCTGCAGCCAATTAAGGCCAATTGCAGCCAGAACCTTTAAATATGTGTTTGTATTTCAGTCATGGGAAGGAAAAGGTGAAGGAGCTAAGGAGATCAGCTGGACCATCGTTGGCAAGCCGACCTCAGGAGCCACCCTGTTAGCTTTGAGGCCAGAAGCCGAG
The DNA here is from genome assembly GCA_034670385.1 of Hoplostethus mediterraneus. Classification (NCBI taxonomy): domain Eukaryota; kingdom Metazoa; phylum Chordata; class Actinopteri; order Trachichthyiformes; family Trachichthyidae; genus Hoplostethus; species Hoplostethus mediterraneus. The sequence goes on along the minus strand of JAXDDW010000021.1, from coordinate 82,498 downwards.
GTGGAGTCCAGGGCTTAATTGGTAGTTTGTGATTGTCCCAGAGGGCTTCCTCAGCTAGGGCGATTTAGATTATATGGAGTTTGTTCATCAATTCTTACTGTATTGTTTGCATTTATAGAACTGAAGCGCTACCCCATGCTGGAGGAAGAAGAAATGTTTTCACACCTGAACAGGAAAATGAAATGGTCAACATGGTGAGGGCAAATAATGTCATTACACTCAGAGAAATTCAGAGCGCTGTGATAGAAGATAATCAACACAGTGAGCCTTTCCACAATAGACCATATCACTCAAACAACTGTATACTGTCCTTTTTTATTTGTATATATATATATATATATATATTATTATTATTTTTTATTTTATTTTATTTTTATTTTCCCCCCTTTTCTCCTAATTTTGTGTGGACGACAATTTCCCAGTTTGGGATTAATAAAGTACATCTATCTATCTATCTATTCCCCCTGCCTAAGCGGTCCCAGTTTGATGAAACTGGGATCCCCTTGATCTTCATCATCACCTTCTTAGCACAGCAGAAGTCTTCTCTTGCAAATGTGTTTACACTTTTTCATTGGTTTCACAAATTTTTCACACCCCTTTTCAAAACAGTTAACACAGATGTCGTAGAAAGACCCAAAACTCTATTGGATTAATTTAAATAGAAAACATCCTTTCACAGCTGATTGTGAATCTCTAATGCAGCTGTGTGAAACTCTTCAATCAGCAATCAGCCCACCTCTGTGTTGCTGCTTGCAAGCATGGATCAAAGAGGCCAAAGGCATGTAAGGAGAGTAAGAGGCCCGAGGAAGAGGAGTTCACATGCGTGGTGGAGGACAAAATAGAGCTCAAGTTTCAAATGAAATTCAGGCAACAATTATTGACCATGTCATCAATCATGTCTTGTCCTTCAGAGAGGCTGGACAAAGGGCCCATCTGAGTCATCTGGCATCTATTGTCAGACTTTTTCAGAATGAGAATAGGTAAGTCCCAGTAAGACTAAACCTCCTTGCATGGCGTATCCATCCCTGGCAGGTTTTTCCCTCGGTGCATTGCAAGGGAAAACATCCAACGTGATGTTGATGAGAACCTGTGGCCTAATTGTCAGGCAGGAATGGACTAAATGTGTTTTATTTCAACTCTTTCCTTTGGTTGCTTTTATGTTTATTTTATTTTTATTTACAGTATTCAGCTTTTCTGAGTTTGGTAAGTATGGAAAAAAGAATGACATGGAAAAATCTGATGCAGTACAATACAAATGTTTGTTTCTGAGTATTTCTGATTTTGGGTGAAATTCTTTATTGGTTCTTTGGTGAAGAATCCAGTACAAAAGCTGTACCATAATGAATGTCCAAATTGGTCTGGTCTAGGTGCTTACTGTACGTCTTACATGTCAACCACCTGCACACAAGAATAAAATGAATGAAGAAAACTTTCTTAGAAAATGTCTCTTTTTTTACAGTATTTCAACAGAGCATCTCAAAGGTGTAACAGAGTGCAGCGTGGTTTGTTATCTCTAGTGAAATCATCTTTGGAGAAAACAAATTAAGGGTGAACCGGTTCATATTGATAGCTGTATTTTGTATTTTGTTGTCCATTGTGTAATGATTGATTGAATAATGTTAATTTGACCACAAGCTGTGTTGTTGTGTTGTTGTCTTAGGGCCTAATGCAGGTGAAACAGTGTTGTGGTAAACACTTTTACTGTTGAGGGGTTTGTGCTGACAGTTTTGAGAACGTGTTTCAGGAATTGTGTTTAAGCAATTGAGTAAAAACTGTAATAACCAATAACCTGGTTGCCTCGATGCTGTGTGTGCTGGAGCCCCCAAGAGGTCTCAGAGGGGAATTGCAGAGACTACTGGCCCAGGGCAGGAGGACCAGGGGCTGCTGGGCTACTGAGCAAGAAACCGCCAGACTGTTGCTCCACCCAGAATGCAGTTGGAGAGACTTTGCCTCTTCGGCTCTCTCAAGGAGGGCTGGAAGAATGATGACTGGCAGCTGTTTTTGTTGTTGTTTTATTCGACTGTTAAGGTGCCACCATACTTAAAACAACCCCGAAATCAAACCACAGACGTCACTGCATACAAATAGTGTGTACACTAGTGTGTGTGTGTATATAGTGAGTACACTACCTGGAGCTTCCACCAAGCCAGTGGTGCAGTGCGTTGATGATGAGATGTTAGCATGGAGGTGTAAACAGAGGCAATCAAGCAGAAAAAGGAAATGGAAACACTTTCCCGCAAGGCAATACAATCATGTCATGTTTTAGACCATTTGCAGACAATCGCTTGAGGGTGAAGAATTGGACTAGTTGGGCCTGTGCACCCTGCAGGTCAAAGCCAACGCAGACGCTTTGTTCTCTCCTTTTTGTTCAAATGAACCGGACAGGTTTTGTTTCTGCAGCAACACTGACAGCTTTACAGTCGGCTGCTTTAATTAAAGTGGAGCTGACCGAGCTCGGTGATCTTTTGGAGGTAAGAATCTGGAGGAGGACAGCAGCTGAGGAGACAGACGGGGGAGGAGGGGGGAGGAGGGGGAGTTGCATTGACTGGAGCTGCAGCTGTCATCACTCTGCAGGATGTAGACAACTCCATACTGCCTTTCAACACACTGCAGGTGGGGAGTTCATGTAGATCAGCGGGGAGACTCTGTACATCACTGGTGTCCCACTATGCGTCATGGAGGGATGAGAACCTGCAGCTTTTCCCTCCACCCACCCAATCACTACTGTCATTTCACTTGATTTCACTTGTTAGTTAATCAGACTACACCGGGCGTTTTCACTGATGAGTGAAATCAGAAAGCCTACAGAGTCTTGGCTCTCCGTGGCACATGATTGGACACATGGTGGCTGTGAAGGTCCACCACCGTCAAGTTTCAGTCTTCTCTGATAGGATGCTGCCATAAACCTTCCATACAGAAGCGTACTGCTGATAGTAGAGTGTTGTTTCATTGATCCACCTGTATTTGCGGTGCTGAGTGTCAGGCGGTAATTGCTATCGGAGGGCTGGTGCCTCTGGTCGGCCTCGTCTCGTCACATTTTGTGCTTGCAGATATCGTGCATGAAATAGGTTTCTCCACTACAAAGGGATAAAGCAGGAGGAGACAGGACTGGGAACAGACAGCAGTTTGACATTGAAAGTGAGGGGGTGGAGGGGTGCATGCATTTACCTTCTCTGACAACCCCACTTTAATTCACAACTCATGAGAAAAACCTGAGTGAAGTTTCTATTTTCAGAGAAGGTTTTTCTTATTCCACCATGACCACATCCTTAAACTAACCTTAACTAGCCTAGTCACATGACAAACACAATGACGTGTCCAATTTGTACTGTACAGAATCCCTCCATCCACAACATGTAATCTGTGTTTCAGAGCTGGAAAAGCAGAATGAACGAGAGTGAAGTTTATTTCTAAGTTGGAAAGAATACCAAGAAGAAGAATGCCATTGTTTATTGTGTGTGTTTATTGTATGGTGTATTTTGTACTACGAGTTTTGATTGACGTGTTTTGTTATGGTGCAATCCATTGTACTCGGAACTCGGAAAAAAACGATATGGAAAAGTACAATAGAACTGAAGTCACTGAAGTCTGAATTCCCAGTCGGATCCAACTGGTCCGAGTTCGCCGATATAAACACACCTGACGTAACAGCAACATAGCGGCGCACACCGTGAACAGGAAACACATTTCCTTTTGCCATTCCCGTCAATTTTTACTTCATGTGTCGTTTTTGTCATGAAAACATGTTGAAACAACTTTGTAGTTCACATTTGTAACGAAATTCGGTTGATTTGTGCTCAACGATACGAGACAGAAGTCTTGACTAGCGTGATACTAGCCTACTGACGTTAACGTTCACTGATATGATCCGTTTCTCTTCACTCATGGCGCTGTAGTAGTTGATGTAGGTCCTGCACTGCAGATGCACTGAACCACCTTTAGATTGTAAGATTAGACACATTTAAATTAGATTGGAATACCGACTGAACCATCACCGTTAGTATTTAGTATTTAGGCTCTGATTGTGTTTCCTGTCCTGCAGTGCTGGGCGGCAGTCAGGTTGCTCATCAAATCTCTGCACTGCACTGCTCAGTGAACTGACGCCTCCCAAGTCCATGCATGTGCAGAGTGTCCATCCACACACACACACACACACACACACACACTGCAATATGATTACAGATCCTCTGATTAGTCTTTGTGAAAATGGGGGAAACAAACAGACACGAAAGAGAGAGAAGAACAGAAAATGGATAGCAGGAAAGAGCAATTGGAAGAAAATGAGAGAGAAAGAAGAGAGAGACAAATAGATTAATCAAGAGAGAATGAGAGAGAGAATAGAAAAGGGAGAGATTGAAATTGAGATTCAGAAAGAAATAAAGAAAGTGATAGGTTGAGAAAGAAAGAAACAAAGAAAAATATAGAGAATTTGAGGGTTGGAGTGAGAGAGAAATCAAAGACGAAAATAGACACAGTAAGATATCTAAATATAGAGAATGAGAGACAAATAGGAAGAGAGGAAGGACAAAGAGAAGAAAAAGGGGAAAAGACACAAATACGTTTAGTTAAACAGCCTGAATGAACCAGATGTCACTAACACCTTCTGCAGTCCAATGATATGGAACGTGTGTGTGTGTGTGTGTGTGTGTGTGTGTGTGTGTGTGTGGGCATGAGAATGTGCAGGCACCCCAAAAAAACCTCGTCAGACAGAATTCGGTTATCGCCTCGGCGGCCTCAACCGTATCTGAGGAAAGCAAATTTCCAGGAATTTTGTGGCATTCTGGTTGATGTTCAAAGTGAAAGGTGATGTCCAAAGTTTTGAAAGGATCATTTTCCAATTTCCCCACAGTATCACACAGACGCTTCCACCAGAAAAAAGCTTTTCTTTGACAGCAAAAAATCCCAGGGGAGATGATTGTGTAGTGTACATTACAGTCCATTACTCCTCCTGTGGCTGAGGCACAAAAGATAATGGACGGGAAGATGGAGGAGGAAGAGAGAGAGGATGAGGAGTTAGAGAGATGTTGAAAAAAAGTGAGTGGGAGTGAGTTAGAAAGAAAGAGAGAGGATGGAAGAAAGAAAAAGAGTGGAAGTGGAGGAGACAGGAAGGGAATGCAAGAGAGAGTGGAAGAGAGGGAGAGAGAGAGGAGCAGAAAGCACAAGAGATGATCGAGAGAAAAAGAAAGGAAGAAAATGAGTGACAGAACAAGGTAGAAAAAAGTGTAAGAAAGAGTGAAACACAACGAGCGACAAGCTGTAGAGCAAAGCGTTGTACCGGTCTCATGGGAGGTCAGAAAGGGAACTTTTACTTTAAAATAAGATCAGAGAGGCCTTTGACCACCGGCTACCCCCGGGGAACTTTTATTTTGAAACAAGATCAGAGAGGGCTTGGATGGGGACATACCAGGGGACTTTTACTTTGAAACTAGATCAGAGAGGTTTAAAACCCAGCCCCAGGACCCAAAGTGGAGACCAGCGCTCGCTCAGGACGCCTGTCATGTTGATGGGTTAATCCTCACTTTTTCTTGTACCTGCTATCTCAACAGTTTCTACAGTTAGCAGCAGCACAATCAACATCAGACCTGGGCAAGAAATAAAATACTTCTTTTTTTCCCACATTCTCATCAAAAGTTTGAGTGTGTTTGATCGATTTGGTCTCACCTGCAGGGAATCCCTGTTCATACAGTTCAGGTGAGTTTTCACTATGTACTGTTACCTTTTTATGTCGTCCCCCACAAATGATAAAGCCTCCCTCACAGCCAATCAGTAACAAATATGTCACCTTGTTTTGACCTGTAATTGCAGCACCCTCCCTTAGGCCAATCAGCATAATCCTGATAATACCTGAAGACAGCCGTGAGATGCATCATTCAGCAGTGAGATTTGCTTATGGCGAATGGTAGAAGACTGATAATCCCCATAACCCCCCTCCCCCGCCCCCCTCTCTCTCTCACACACACACACACACACACACACACACACACACACACACACACACACACACACACACACACACACACACTTTACACACTTTAATTGTGGGTGACAAAATGGACTTCAAAGAACTTTTAGGCCTTCCTCAGATTCTAACCATAGGGGAACCCCAGAAGGTTCCCTGAGGAACCCCTTAGTTAATGAGTTAATGTACTTCCACAAACCTCTACCACATGGGGCTCTTCCAAGAATCCTTTAGGGATGTTCTTTTCCTTTGTGAGGTAATGTACTTACCATCACAATTTTATTGAATAATTGTAATAATCGGGGCGTAGTGGGTGAAACGTCTGATGAATCGATGAAGGTCAGAAACAATCATTTCTAAACGTAACATGATCTGACCTGCCTGTCAATCAGGGAAGTTTTTCTCATGAAGATGAAGTACTTTTGGACAGCACACCCTCCCTGAAGTTAAATACCAAAATGCATCGGCACGTTTATCCGCCTTAAAGGTTTTACCGGCATACGGAGACGGGCTGTGAATCAAACGTAGCGGGTTGTATAGATCATGAAGCGACAGATCAGGGGTTCGTCTGCAGACTCTATGGTGTCAGAGATGAAACGGCTCAGTCTTTTTAAAGTTTCTGTCCTTTCCTTCAGAAGTCCAGTGAGACACACATGTGTCTGTTACTGTATGTGTGTATGTACACCCACGTATGTGTGATTTAAAGTGTGCGTGCACATCAATGTCTATGTACACATGTGTGTGTGTGTGTGTGTGTGTGTGTGTGTGTGTGGTGGGCCTTCTAATAGTTGTGTGTGTATGTGAAGCCTTTGATAAATAAGATGCTGTTCAACACCCCCCCCCCGCTTCCCCACACACATCGCCCAGATTACTGAGCAGCTTCAGGTGAGGATGGTGGTTTATCCATCAGGGGTTTCTGGATCCAAACAGTCTCACGGAGAAAACGGTCCCCGGAGGAATCAATCAGTGAAGACGCCTGAGATCCACGGATCACTGCTGCCCCCACCTGGTCACCGGAGGAATACCTACTGGGAATACAAGATAGGCATTACACTGGAGGGTGGTACTACTACTATTAATAATAACAATACTACTACTACTACTATTACTACTAATAATAATAATGATAAAAATAATAATAATACTACTACTACTACTAATAATAATAATAATAATAATAATAACATAACATTGTTATTAAACATATCCTGCAAGTTTTGTAATGATTGGACAAAACATTTCTGATTTATAGTCAGATTTGTGTTATGCCACACCCATTTTAATGAAACTTTCAGGGTATGTTTCAGGAACTTATGTGGACATATCCGGCTCATGTTTCTTGGGAAGCATTTGCACATAATTTCCAGTTATTGGGCCAAGTTTCATGGTTTTAGCTCATTCCAGCTCACAGGAATTTGAGAAACGGCATAAGACAAGAAAGAATAATACACCGATACAAGAACAATAGGGTTCTACCCCTCCGGGGTTTGAACCCTAATGAGATCAGAGAGGCCTTTGACCACCGGCTACCCCTGGGGGACTTTTATTTTGAAACTAGATCAGAGAGGTTTAAAACCCAGCCCCAGGACCCAAAGTGGAGACCAGCGTTTGCTCAGGACACCTGTCATGTTGATGGGTTAATCCTCACTTTTTCTTGTACCTGCTATCTCAACAGTTTCTACAGTTAGCAGCAGCACAATCAACATCAGACCTGGGCAAGAAATAAAATACTTCTTTTTTTCCCCACATTCTCATCAAAAGTTTAAGTGTGTTTGATCGATTTGGTCTCACCTGCAGGGAATCCCTGTTCATACAGTTCAGGTGAGTTTTCACTATGTACTGTTACCTTTTTATGTCGTCCCCCACAAATGATAAAGCCTCCCTCACAGCCAATCAGTAACAAATACGTCACCTTGTTTTGACCTGTAATTGCAGCACCCTCCCTTAGGCCAATCAGCATAATCCTGATAATACCTGAAGACAGCCGTGAGATGCATCATTCAGCGGTGAGATTTGCAAATGGCGAATGGTAGAAGACTGATAATCCCCATAACCCCCCTCCCTCTCTCACACACACACACACACACACACACACACACACACACACTTTAATTGTGGGTGACAAAATGGACTTCGAAGAACTTTTAGGCCTTCCTCAGATTCCAACCATAGGGGAACCCCAGAAGGTTCCCTGAGGAACCCCTTAGTTAATAAGTTAATGTACTTCCACAAACCTCTACCACATGGGGCTCTTCCAAGAATCCTTTAGGGATGTTCTTTTCCTTAGTGAGGTAATGTACTTACCATCACAATTTTATTGAATAATGCATCAGTTGTAATAATCGGGGCCTAGTGGGTGAAATGTCTGATGACTCGATGAATGTCAGAAACAATCATTTCTAAGCATAACATGATCTGACCTGCCCAGCAATCAGGGAAGTTTTTCTCATGAAGATGAAGTACCCTGAAGTGAAATACCAAAATGCATCGGCACGTTTATCCGCCTTAAAGGTTTCACCGGCATACGGAGACGGGCTGTGAATCAAACGTAGCGGGTTGTATAGATCATGAAGCGACAGATCAGGGGTTCGTCTGCAGACTCTATGGTGTCATAGATGAAACGGCTAAGTCTTTTTAAAGTTTCTGTCCTTTCCTTCAGAAGTCCAGTGAGACACACGTGTGTCTGTTACTGTATGTGTTTATGTGTGTGTTTTAAAGTGTGCGTGCACATCAATGTCTATGTACACATGTGTGTGTGTGTGTGTGTGTGTGTGGTGGGCCTTCTAATAGTGTGTATGTGAAGCCTTTGATAAATGAGATGCTGTTCAACACCCCCCCCCCACCTACTGGGAACACAAGATAGGAATTACACTGGAGGGTGGTACTACGACTACTACTACTACTACTACTACTACTACTAATAATAATAATACTAGTACTACTACTAATAATACTACTACTACTACTACTACTACTACGACTACTACTACTACTAATAATAATAATAATAATAATAATAATAATACTACTACAACTACTACTACTACTACTACTAATAATAATAATAATAATTATACTACTACTACTACTAATAATAATAATACTACTACTACTACTACTACTACTACTACTAATAATAATAATAATACTAATACTACTACTACAACTACTACTACTACTACTACTAATAATAATAATTATACTACTACTACTACTAATAATAATAATAATAATAATAATACTAGTACTACTACTACTAATAATAATAATAATAATAATTATACTACTACTACTACTACTACTACTAATAATAATAATAATACTAGTACTACTACTACTACTACTGCCCATCTCCAGTCGGGGGCGGAGACATGATTTCAATTTCTGCCCACTCACCTCATACTACCCCTGACTCTTCAGTATCAGAGGGAGAGACAAATACATGTTTTGTCCCTGAAAGCATCCTGCTGGAATTATACCTGCAATGTTGAATTTATGTCTCACCATATATACTACCATGCCAAGGCTCATGTTACCCTTAATCTAACTAAGGTCAGTTAGTGCAAGTACCAGGTCGTTCCAGAAGAGGAGAGGAAATACTCTCATCTATCATGTAACCTGGATGAGCCCAAGAACTAAATCCATTTTGTGGTTTACTTCCCTTTGTACGACGACCTGAGGCACAATTTACTCAGCAAAATCTTTCAAATGATTCAGAAGTCTTTGGGTTGAATGATGACAGCAGGTTCATGTTCAGGGTTTTCTGATTTCTTCTTTGAAGAAGGAACGAGAAGTGTGCTATAAGTGAAGTAATGCTTCTTTTGGTCCATCTCAGTTTGCATGTCTACTGCAGGTTGTATATCTGTTATTTACCTTTTTAAGATCTTGTCTTTCTGTTCTCTGGTCTGTTTCCTGTAATAGTGTCTTATAAGAGGACTGGGCACCGGAAGACCCTATAATAAAGATCTAATCAATACAGTGTCTCGTCTATATGTAGAGTCTATTGTCCATACTGTACATCCAACACTGTTTTCTTGCACTGAATGCGTGTTAATGTGTACTATGGTGCTATATTAATAATAATACATTTTATATGTATAGCGCTTTTCTAGGTACTCAACGACACTTTCCATTAAAAACACATAGAATAAAAACACAACCAAGATAACACTAAAAGAAGATTACAGATTACAGATTACAAGATTACAATAAAAGAAATAGAGAGGAAAAGAAAACTTTGTGGGCAAAAAGAAAATTAGGAGACATTTAAAAGGCGCAACATATTAGTTACAGTTAAATAATGTGTAACTCCAATTGCACATTACGGTACTAGACATGAGATTATTGTATAATCTCATCTCCTGCCTCTCAAATCATGTCATGTAGTTACCACTGGGTGCACCAGGAGGCGCTGTTGCTACGTCAACAGTAGCAGTAGCTGGTCCAGGCCTCAGGTTGCAGGAGGGATGGAAATCAAAGCGTCTTAATCCTCCACTGATGAAGTCTTACTGGGTATCTTGGTATTACTGAATACCCATGTTGTGCCTGTGACTACATCATCATCCTGTAACTAAAGCGTATCAGTTGCCTTTTAGTTTAGCGTCTAAAATGTGTGATGGTAAAGCGTGTCGAGCGCGTCGTCTCAGCGTACACCAGGCCTCCCGTGGCCTAATGGGATTATTCACCTCCCACTGCATCTGACAACGAGGACGCACGCCTGCCATCAGATCTACGACCGCCCAGGAATCTCAGTCGGTTGATTTTGTTGAGCCTCCGACGTGTCAAACTGTGCTGTCGAGAAGACTGACGTTACCGTTTTTCTCTTTTTTTTTTTTTTTTAAGATGGAGGCAACGTGGGGTGTTTTCTGAGGGGTTTTGCCTTTAAAGCCACAATATGGGAGAGAGGCTGACAGAGACAGCCTAAAAACAATGTTGTAACATTAACTAGCGAGGTAGATACATCGGCATACTAGCGATTTTTTGTTATGCTTGTTAAAGAAAAGGTGTATAATACATTGAAACGACATTAAACTAAGATAATACCACGGTTAGAATATTTTTTAAATCTTTATTAATGAAGAAAATACTACATTTGTGGTTCACTTTGATGGTAGTGCAGCGTTCGCCATGATGTTCCAGTTGATTCAAAAACTCAATAAGGCTGACGGAACATAAACGTGTTTCTCAACATGGTTAGTATTTTACTTCACAGGTGGTTTCCCTCCAGAAAACCTCTCAGTTTATGGAAAGAAATGATATGACAAAATAAAAAAACATCTGAAATGATCAACGTCTCCTGTCTTCAGGAAGCAGCAACGACAAGAAAAGTGGGAATTCATATAAAGGACAGACGAGGTGGCGGGTAAAAAAACATCAACATGACATCACACGTCAGGACGTCAGGGTCGTGAGACATCAAAGCAATTTGGCAAAAAAATCTCGTTGGATGGCGATGGCTTGACAATAAATCACATCTGGAAACCAAAACATGGAGAAACTTTTTAAGTAATTGTATAACAAGACTAACTAGACCCCCCCCCCCCCCACACACACACACACACACACACCCCGACTAGTGACGTAGACTACACACAATTGATTCGGTTTTTAAAGCCAGGAGTGGTTAGTCACAACGCTATGTTACAGGCCGTGAGTTTCTATTCCCTTGTTACCTTTTCTCTTGTCATTCTCTAGTTAAAAAGGCCAGGTCAGTATTTACAATATCAACAAGTCGCTCTGGGAGGCTTTTCCCCCGCCCGGTCCGAGGTGATCGAGCCTCAACATGAGGTGGTGAGAGCGTTGATGGAGGTCACTAACAAACCGCCGGACGACTGCGTTTTCATTTGCTTCATCAACATTCATCATCAGATCAAGACAGGAAACAGAAGTGCTGCCTTACTTCTGTGAGAGGATCTGATGTATCTATGCGGTGGTCTCAACAGTCAAAGTCAAAGTTTTCAACAGTCAAATTGTGTATTTTGCTCATGTACTAAAATATATGCATATCTTTTTGGAATAAAACTCTACAGTATATATTTATACATTTGTTACATATGTTACATATATGTATATGTATTTCCCAACTTCGTGGGAAATTGAAAGTCTCCCGGAGGATCCTTCAGTCCTTCTACTCTGGAGCTGTAGAGAGCATCGTGACTGGAAGCATCACTGCCTGGTTCGGCAACAGCTCCGCTCAGGACAGGAAGGCTCTGCAGAGAGTAGTGGAACTACTATTGGAACTACACTCCCCACCCTGCAGGACTTGTACACCAGGAGGTGCAGAACCAGAGCCTGCAGGATCATGAAGGATCCTCACCACCCCAACAATGGACTGTTTCAGCTGCTGCGGTCAGGCAAGCGCCTCCGTAGTCACGCTGCTAAAACAGAGAGTGTGCTGTCCTCAGTATACGTGAGAATATAGCTTAACAGCCAGTTAAACTCCCTCCTGACACCAAGACTCTGAAGACGTGAATCCTTGTCCACAGGATTATTGATGAAAGGAAAGGTGAAACTAAAACACACAAGACAATACAATCAATCATGTGCTCAATCTCAACATGTAGATGTATGCACAATGCCAACAAATCAACCATGCTTCCACCACCAATCAAATCAACATAGCTTTCTACTGTTATATCTGTAATGTATCTAGCATATTCACTGTGTTCCGCATGTATTCATTGATTCCCAAACATCCAAACATTGCCCATTTAACGTGTGTATATTCACCTACCCATATTAAGTGTCTTAGCATTAGCCCCAATGGCTTATGAACATTGCGACATCAAACAACTGCACCCCGGCAATCACAATACATCAATTAACATTCACAAAACAATTTGCATTTTGGTAATCACAATATATCAATCAACATTCACAAAATAATTTGTTCCTTATATAAAACCAAACCAATACATACCCACGATGCTATCAAAGGGCTGTGATGTTTGCAGATTATGCTGGATTGTCCGAACCGAAACAATAGAACCCCAAAGAATATGAGCAACACTACTCAACTAATGAACGTATATTGACATATTAAACTTATTGTAACAGAACAGAGAGACTGAAACGGAGTTTCTTTCCTCAGGACATCAGGACTGTGAACTCTGACCTCACCAGGGCCCCACCAAGACCCACACACTGCCCCTCTTATACACACACACACACTTAGGTAATGACTACACATAATTTATAGTATATTACATTCATACGATTTCCCCTACCTACCTCTTATTTTATATTTTATATTTTCATTTCCACAGTGCTCTTAATGTATATATCGTGTTGTTTTTTATATGAGAGCTCTTACTGTAATTATTGTAATTACCGTAATACTGTAAATATTGTGTTGTTTTTTTTACTGTAAATATTGTGAACTATTGCCCTTTTGCACATTCCCGTGAGCATTGCCACTTTTGCATTTCACTGCACACCTCGTGTGTGCATGTGACAAATAAACTACATGACTTGACTTGACTTGATGCTTTCACAAATAATGCGAGGCTGACCAACATTAAAATGTTAATGAAAATTTCCATTTGACATTTCATTTTTAAAGTCATGCCCCGCTTTATGCTTAACAATTCAAATTTGAAAATTCAAAGGCAATCAAATTATTACAGCCTAAAATGTAATAATCCCATTGCATTTGTATTTTCATGCTCTTACCTTGGGCAATCCATGACAATGTGGAAATGTTAATGAAAAATCCATTTGACATTGCATTATCAATGACTTGTCCCACTTTGTGATTAACAAAATTCAAATGTTAATCAAAGTGAAAAGTGAAAAGCAGCCCTTTTGAAATTGAATTTCGTCGCTCTGAAGCCGCTTACTGTTACAGAGGTTGAGTGTTGGGAACCCGGGTGCAGAGAAGAGGCTGGAGACAGATGTCGGGTTGACGTAAGGGACGTTTACTGGAGATGCAACACAGGTACAATTTAACACAAACTCTGACAGACATAAGCAAAGCAAGACACTGTCAAGACTGAGCATCCAGTTACCTCAGCAGGGCTTAGATAGTCTAACAGGTGAAACTAATCAGGTCCTTAGGGGACAACAACACAGTGTAAGGCTGCCATCTGGCTGAAGTCAGGGGGATAGCAGGGCTCCTAGTTTCCCGAACTCAATGAAGACTCAACATTTTCATGGTCTACCGACCTGTCAGTCATTCTCTGAAGGCGTTCTCTGATAAGCCGTTACTGTGTTGACAGCCTATGTATTAAACTTAGATGTAGTTTGGTGAATAAATGAATGCCTTGTTGATTTTGTTTTAGTCCAATAGAGTGCTGCAGGAATGAGTGCTCGTCTCGAAGTCAATGGCTTTTTTGAATGGGTTTTTGGTTAGATGCCTAAAATAAGGTCTGTGGTTAACACAAGCTTAAGAGGTTTTCACGTTTTGTTCTATGACATAAAATACGCCAGTAAATACCCCACTCGCGAAAACTGTCTTAAAAAAGGCAGTTGCTAACAACTGGCTAAATGAGACAACAGAGGTTGTCGGGGACATTGAACGCATCACGCCAAACACGGAAACTCATCTACTCACTAGTCCTCCTTTACAGTCTCTAGTTGTGTTTATACTCGCGCTCTTCCAAACTCAAACTTTACAACTTGTAGATTTATCACTTTATAATATTTTTAGTGGTGGTGACGTTGAAGTCATGCGACCGTGGTGTAGTTCGTTTATAGCCTAACATTAGCTTTTTACTTCTAGCAATTGCATTTAAGCTTCAAAAATCATAAAGTGGTGTTAATTTGTGAAGATTATCTTGCTGAACAAAACGTGTTAGTATCGTAAACCTTTGTTTGCCACAGAGTTTATTTTCTGCAATAATCCAAAATCAAATGGAAAAATCCCACTGGCTTTTTGTCCAGGGAACCAGGGTGATGCTAACTTCTGGGTTGGACTACAAAAATACATCATCCCTGCAGTATTCTATAGTGGATGCAGTAGCCTACACAACTCGTTTCCATCCATATGGAGTAAATGTGATTTTAAAGAATGTAGTGTAACATAACTCCATGAGGCCAATAACCCGTTAATGAGGATATGACCCGTTGGGTCGATATCCTAATGTGATTCAATTCACCAAAAGACCCTCAGGTCCAGAACTATAGCGCTGGACAGTGGCACAATGTGCAAAATTGAAATGCACCTTGTGCTATATATATATAGATCTATATATATATATTTATATCTTGTCTGAGATCCATGTGTTTGAGTGTTGCCTACTGAACCTTCCACTGTGAAAGCCATGACACGGTTACTAATAGCAATAATTACGATACACAAAGTTTGACTGAGTATTAAACAATCTTTTATTTGCACATAATATTAATGCTCAGCTATAATCAGTTATAATAAAGGGAGACTATTGCTGACCCCAAGTCAGTAAAAGCCCATCGCTCATTCAAGGCCACAAAAGGTATTTGACTCCCAACAAGTTAACAATACTACAACATCATGATAACAGTGTTAACAAGTTACCAGGTAAATGGAAGTGAGTTCAGATGAGTTTTCAGTTGTGTCTTAAAGAAGACAGGAAGGTGGTTCCAAAGTTCAGGGTCCTGATTGCAAACAGTTGATCACCTTTTGTATTTGAACTGAGCTTGAAACAATCAAAGAGATTTTTCAGTAGATCTGATTCTGTTCAGAGTTACAAACACTTTAATATGAACTGAGGCCAAGCTACTTAGAGCTTTAAAAGCAATCAATACAATCTAAAATAAAGCCTAAATTTAAGGCAACTACAACAGGAGTCACATGATGTTTAACTTGTACTTGAGTACAGTTTAACTTGTACAGTTACAATCTGTGTTAATGTGCGCTAAAAAGTTTTGGTCTGGATCTTTCTCACCTCTCTTCCAGTTTCTGATGAGAAGAACAGTGATTACAGTCAATAGGAATAGTTCTGCAACACGCATCACCAACATGACGTAGTTCAGGACTGAGAGATCGGTGGAAGCTGTGGAACATGGATGGTAACAAACATGACAGAGCAGAAAGTTGAATCATACCAATGAAAGATGAACTAGTTGTTTAAGTGTTTTACATGTGGAAAAATGTGTAACATGGTGTGCAAAGAAACCTGATACACTTGAACAGTAAAGATATGAAGCTGCAAATAGCAAGACTGTCTGTTGTAAACATGCATCTGCACAAGGTCACAAGTTGCAATCCATTTCCAACTCCTGCATTGTTGACAGTATTGCTGCGTTTGAGGCTCAAACTGCTCCTGTGGCCAGATCGTTGCTATTTGTGACTTTTGACAGTGCAAGTCTCTCGTAACCTGTAAGCAGTAAATAAGACTGTTGGACGAAGTTTCTGCAATATTCTGTGGGGATGGAAAAAACATTGGAGTAGATTTAAAGGCCCAATCTGTGATTTCCTGACCAGATAAATGTGGGGTATATTCACATACATTCTTGAAGAGTTTGATAAGTAGATGGAAAATCAGCTTTCAGGAACTTTTTTCACCGTTTGTAAATCAGAATATCGGTTGAAGAAATTCCTCCATGGCCAATGTGCATGGCCCTAAAGCTGTGAAGCGACCACCGACTATAAAAACATTATTGTGGTTTATGTTTTTTTCACGGTCTATCCAGTTTTTCGTGAAACATTCTGCGATCGTGGAATCCTGGGGGCCGGAAAAAGAGGAAGGAACGAGGAATTGTTGAAATGTGTATTGCAGAATAGAAAACCACTACCTGCTGGGTTTGAAGGATCAGTGGTGTTTATCGGCCCTGCTGTCATCTGTTTTGGTGTTGCTGTTGCTGTTGTCTTTCCAGAGCAAAGACGATGACAAAACCCAACACAACGTAGGGTCAGGAAAGAGTTCATGTTTATTATATCAGGTAAATCAATAAGAGAATGAAAGAATGTTTATCATGATAAATAAATGAAGGTATCTTGAACATTTCATCTCAGCAAAGATGTTTTCTCACCTGAGGACAGAGGGGGGAAGCCAAATGTCTGCACCTTTCCATTGGGGTCAGTCACTTCACACTTGAATCTGTCTTTGCTATGTTTGGTAGTCAGAAAGGTCACAACGGTGTAGCAGTGAGACTGTGATGTCTGAATGATGCTGTTATTTCCTGTCAACTTTTCACCATCAAACAGCCACTCCAGTTTCTCTTCACAACTTCTCCATGTCAACACATAGCAGGATAACCTCTGCTCATCAATGATCTGTCGTTCAGTCACTGGTGAAGATGGACAATAACAGAGTAAAATCAATTACATTACTGTAATCATACTTAATGTAATGTTTATGTTTCCTTCCAGGAATGCAAATCAAATCACATTTATTTGTATAGCCCTTAATCACCGTTACAGTCTCTAAGGGCTTCACAGTGCCCAACATGTGAAAATAATAAATGATTAGTACACCACATCCCCCAGCCTTAGACCCTCACAGAGGACAAGGAAAAACTCCCACAAAACCTTATTGCAGTTTGAGCTGAATAGGTTAGAATGGAAATACTCACAGTGAATAAGAGACAGATAAACCGGAGCATCTGGACCTTCTTGTTGTCCTGATATGAACTGTCGGCAGTAGTAGATACCATCATCCTCATCTGTGAGATCCTTTATAACCAGAGAACAGTCAGATGCAACACTCAGTCTGGCTGCTTTAGCTTCGGTCAACACATTTTTAGAAATCTTCCCAAGGTCAACCAGCGTTTCTGTTGAGCCTCTTCCATGGTGATCGAAGAGCCAAGTAGTACTGTTACATTCATGTT
This sequence comes from Hoplostethus mediterraneus, assembly GCA_034670385.1. Classification (NCBI taxonomy): domain Eukaryota; kingdom Metazoa; phylum Chordata; class Actinopteri; order Trachichthyiformes; family Trachichthyidae; genus Hoplostethus; species Hoplostethus mediterraneus. Next base: position 64,791 of record JAXDDW010000021.1, on the reverse strand, counting down.
GATCGGTTGTCACATTGGTACAAGGCAGACTGACTTCATCTCCACGTCTGCCATAGAAGGAGACACGTTGTCCGGTTACTGCTGTGGAGAAAATTATGATAAATATTGTGAAAATGAACTGAAACAGAAACATGCCTGGTACGTTCAGTTGGTGTGGAGATCCTTTTGGATACAACACAAGTTTGAAAATGTGAGGGTCAGAAAAGAGTTCATGTTTATTATATCAGGTAAATGGACCCCTTTTCAGTTAGTAAACATGATGACATTTTTTTGTGGGCGGAGCTTAGGTGGAGGCAGAACCCGGCCGGAACATGTTAGCCAACAATGCTGGCTAGCAAGTTTAGTTGGCTTGTTTTTAACATGGCTGAAGAAAATAACGCTATATCTGAATATTTACGTTCACCCACTCTCCAGGACCGCGAGTGTTACTTGAACAAGTTAACATTAACCAACGGGACCAGATTGGCCGACACGACGATCTGACAGGATGACCTACTGTGGAATGGCCAGACATTTACACCGACCTGGTAGAGAAACCAAGCGTGTATAGTAAAGAGAAACTGAGGGCGTATAAATCTTTAGATGTCTATAACTATGTCCTGAATGGTCATGTACAAGACTTCAAATACAAAGATTTACCAGATGAGTTTTGTGTCGTGCGATCCGAACACACACACACACACCTGACACACAACGTTACAACTAAAAGTTAGCAAATGCGCTAAGAGAGTTACGAGAGAAATCACCTAACGTTATTCCTCCTAGTTCCCCAGTTTGTGATTAGGTGGGCATGACAAATCTTTAGACACATATCCATACCTAAAACAGACAATACTTTATTTAACCTATGAAGTGTGCGCTGCAAACACGAGCATTTTTGATGATCGCCTCAGTCCAATCCTTTCGTTTTATCGCGTTTAACCATAGTTGTCTTCGATTTTTTTTACTTGAAGTGGCAGCTGGTATACGATAAAATTTCAAGTTGGAGCCTCTCCTTCGATTCTGGCATCCAACAACACAGCAAGATGACATTTTCGGGGAACGGTAGCCTCTTACTCTGCTGCTCTGAGGTGAGGTGATGCCTCCAATTTTGCTTTGTTTTGCCTCCAGCTAACACCGTGATGTAATCGTGACGTAGGCACTAAAAGGGTCTATAAATAAGAGAATGAATCAAACTGCTCCTGTGGCCAGATCGTTGCTATTTGTGACTTTTGACAGTGCAAGTCTCTCGTAACCTGTAAGCAGTAAATAAGACTGTTGGACGAAGTTTCTGCAATATTCTGTGGGGATGGAAAAAACATTGGAGTAGATTTAAAGGCCCAATCTGTGATTTCTTGACCAGATAAATGTGGAGTACAGCTTTCACAAACTTTTTTCCACCCTTTGTAAATCAGAATATAGGTTGACTTCTTGAAATGTGTATTTATTTTATTTTTATTTTATTGTTTATTTAACAGGGACAATGCACAATACATGTATTGTACCAGATATAGCTAAAAGCTAATTTTCATCTGTAGTCCCTGGGCAGAGGCCACTAATGATGCGCAGGTTACAGAAGTAAAAGATTTAAAAAATCAGTTGTACTGAGTCTAAACTTTACATTTTGTGAAGACACAGTAAAACACATTATAAAACACTAAGAAACCAAACCAAAAATAACAACCACCTAAAAACAAACAACAGAGGAACAATACTAAATTCCCACTCTGGATCACACAATCAGCAATCCCAACACCATTAAAAACAGACAGTTCATTCGTACAAGAAACCAACCAAACACTCAGTTACAATGCTGGCTAAATTCAGCGTCTCTTTGTTCAATGATCACAGACCTGATTGTCCTTCAACCATGATTTCACACTAAATTTAAAATGTTTAAAAGTACTGCACTCTCTAATACTAATTGGTAAAGAATTCCACATCCCAGCTGTCTTAACTGAGAAGCACTTTTGCCCAAATGCTGTATACCGATATTTTACATTGCAATCCCCTATAGAGGAAGCTCTTGTTAACCTTGAGCCAGCTCTACATGTTGTTACAAACTGTTTGAGAGGTTGTGGTGCTAGATTGTTTATGATCTTATATAGTAAACCAACATTGGCCATAAACATACAATTTTCAAATGTTAAAAGATTGTACTTTTTAACTATATTGCAGTAATGATAAAAGTTTGTTTTTTATCCAGAATTTTCAATGCTTGCTTGTACAAACTATGAAGTGGTTGCATTAGTGTACTATTTGTCTGAGACCAGGTTGTAATACAATATGAAATATGTGACAATACCATTGCGTGCATGTACAGTTTTGCTGCATCTGTACTCATTTGATTTCTTATACATCTAAAGTTAGCAGGGTTATGCTTTACTGTTTTTGTAATTTGTTTTTTAAAGGTTAGGCTGCTATCAACAATCACACCTAAATATTTGACATGCTGAGCGACCTGTATGCTCTGTCCTTTTATAGTAATATCAGGAAGAGGGGATTTGCTTCCTCTAATGGAAAAAAAACATACTAACTGTTTTAGACAAATTCAATGTCAAGCATGAATAAGTCATCCAGTCTGCTATTTTCTCTATAGCCCCCATAAGCAAAGATGCAGCTTGCTGTTTAGAATTAGCATGTACATAAATGACTGTATCGTCTGCGTACATTTGAATGTTAACTTCTGGACAAATGGATGGTAGATCATTAATATAAATACTAAATAAAAGAGGGCCTAAAATTGAACCTTGAGGTACACCAATAGGGCACTCTAAAAATGATGGTTTTTCCTTTAATTCTTGTACAATGTTGTCTATTGTTCAAATATGATGATAGGTCCATTCAATTGTGTTTTCTGATACATTATGGGTTGATCATTTAGATAACAGTACGCTGTGATAGACTGTATCAAATGCCTTTTTCAAATCTATAAATATGGCTCCTACCATCCCTCCTTTATCGAACATGCCTTTCAACTGTTCAACAAAATAACAAAGAGCTGTTTCTGTTGAGTGTTGTGATCTGAAACCGAACTACATTGGATTCAGAGAATGGTGACCATAATTCAAATGGTCCATTAACTGCTTAGCCACCACTTTTTCAAGCACCTTAGGAAGGATACTAACTGGCCTATAATTGGCCAATTCAGACTGATTCAGACTGTGTAATTGGGGAGCACAGGGTTGTGGCATTCCTCTTTATCAAGCAGGAATCCATCCCATATATGTCCTGAGCCAATGAATTCTTTAAACCTTTTAAAATGTTCAATACTTCCTGATCAGAAACCTCAGTTAGAGCAGGGTGTTTAATATCTGGTGGTATGATATCAGTTTGTCTACTCCCAAATACTATAGCTAAGTCTTGTACTGAATCTTTAAAGAACATATTAAACGACTTCACAATTTAATTTTCATCCTGTGTTAATTTATTATTAATCTTGATACCTTTATTTTCCTTTTGAGAGAGATTATTAATGTGCTTCCACAAAAGTTTGCTTTGGCCTTCCTAAGTGCATTTACTACTCTGTTCCGATGGTCTTTAAAAACACGCATATCTGTATCAAGACCAGATTTTAGCGCCTTTTTAAGTAGATGGTCTCTTTTCTTCATCAAAGCCCAGATATGTTCTGTTAACCAGGATAGGTTTGCCTTTTTGTATCCATTACATGATTTCTTGATAAATGTGTCCTTAGCATTAGTAACAATGTCTATAAAACTCTTACACAACACATCCATTTCTTCAATGTTACTTAACCTATGCCAATCTGCATTTTTCAGTTCGTATCAAATTTGGCCAAATCTTTCTTTGGTATTCTGTAAGAAAACTCTTGTCTTGTCTAAAAGTATACCTTTTCTTACTTAACTTCCGCGCAATGAGTACTAAATTGTGATCTGAATTCCCTGTAATAAAATTAAAAGATTAATGATTCGCCCTGGTTTGTTGGAGAATACAATTCAGTTCAATCAATTTGGGTTTTACTTGTTTGAGTTATTCTAGTTGGTCCATTTATCATCTGAGAAAAACCATATAGGCCAGTGATTTCTTTCAGTTTTCTATCTTTCCTAATTATGCTGTAACCTGGGAACACAAACGCCGCCTGTGGAGAGGTTTGTGTTAACCAGGTTTCAGACAAGCAGAGAAAATCCAAGTTTGAGTCTGTGAGGAGTTTCTCCACTTGGTCTGTCTTTGAGGCAATGCTTCTTATATTTAAATGTCCCCCTAGTAATCCTTTAGGTTTTGATCGAGTGTTCCATATTACTTTAGCGTGGTTAAGCGTTTGTCGTTGTATTCTCGTTTGTAATTTTATCTCACATGTCTGCAGCTCATCGCCTTCAGCGCTTCCGAGTGTTCGTTTCTCACTTCCATTTGAGGATGAACCAATATTAGGTCAAGGTGGAATTTACCAGTGCAATCTGCTGTATTATGATATAGTTCAAGCTGTATGAATGAAGCGTCCTTTCCGTCCACACTATTTTTATCATCTGTGTTTTGCATCGGACCAGGACACTGATAATAATAATAATAATAATAATAATAATACTAATAGACACAAAGTAATTATTAAGTCTTCTCCGCTTGTTTGACATTTCCTCCCCTTTTGTCCTCTTTTAGTGGAGTTAAACAAGCTTGGGAACACAAACGTGGCAACCGCGACGTTCTTCCCATATTTAGAGGCATGTACGTTCTCCACACCAAAATATTCAAACCGCTTATCTTTGCTTGCTCCAGACAACAAGTCTCTAAGCCATCACCGGGACTTGAGCCAACTAAAGCTAATATAAAAGAATAAAACAAAAAGGCTATCAGCACACCACACCTGCTGCACCTGCCTGCCACCATGTTGTCAGGATCAATCAATCAATCAATCAATCAACTCCAGAATAGAAAACCACTACCTGATGGGTTTGAAGGATCAGTGGTGTTTATCGGCCCTGCTGTCATCTCTTTTGGTGTTGCTGTTGTTGTTGTCTTTCCTGGGTGAAGACGATAACAAAACCCAACACAACATAGGGTCAGGAAAGAGTTCATGTTTATTATATCAGGTAAATCAATAAGAGAATGAAAGAATGTTTATCATGATAAATAAATGAAGGTATCTTGAACATTTCATCTCAGCAAAGATGTTTTCTCACCTGAGGACAGAGGGGGGAAGCCAAATGTCTGCACCTTTCCATTGGGGTCAGTCACTTCACACTTGAATCTGTCTTTGCTATGCTCGGTAGTCAGAAAGTACACAACGGTGTAGCAGTGAGACTGTGATGTCTGAATGATGCTGTTATTTCCTGTCAACTTTTCACCATCAAACAGCCACTCCAGTTTCTCTTCACAACTTCTCCATGTCAACACATAGCAGGATAACCTCTGCTCATCAATGATCTGTCGTTCAGTCACTGGTGAAGATGGACAATAACAGAGTAAAATCAACTACATTACTGTAATCATACTTAATGTAATGTTTATGTTTCCTTCCAGGAATGCAGTTTGAGCTGAATAGGTTAGAATGGAAATACTCACAGTGAATAAGAGACAGAAAAACCAGAGCATCTGAACCTTGTTGTTGTCCTGATATGAACTGTTGGCAGTAGTAGAGACCATCATCCTCATCTGTGAGATCCTTTATAACCAGAGAACAGTCAGATGCAACACTCAGTCTGGCTGCTTTAGCTTTGGTAAACACATTTTTAGAAATCTTCCCACGGTCAACCAGCGTTTCTGTTGAGCCTCTTCCATGGTGATCGAAGAGCCAGGTAGTCTCGTCACATTCATGTTGATCGGTTCTCACATTGGGACAAGACAGACTGACTTCATCTCCACGTCTGCCATAGAAGGAGACACGTTGTCCGGTTACTGCTGTGGAGAAAATGATATGAAATGAAATGAAATACTGTGAAAATGAATTGAAACAGAAACATGCCTGGTACGTTCAGTTGGTGTGGAGATCCTTTTGAAAATGTGACCCGTCCTTGGTTTTCAACAGGAAATACTAAAACTGTCAAAATTCCCCTTCTTGGTTAAATGAAGATTCAATAATAAAGTAATATTGGTAAAGTTTTGTAACATATCTATTATTTAATATCCATATAAATGGAGCCTTACCTGCAAAAGGAAGCAGTAGAATCAGAAATAACTTCATTCCATTCATTTCATCTATCTATCTATCTATCTATCTATCTATCTATCTATCTATCTATCTATCTATCTATCTATCTATCTATCTATCTATCTATCTATCTATCTATCTATCTATCCACCTACCTATCTATTGTAGTGGGAAAAATCACCCAGAAGAAGAAGTCTTTTGTTCAAGAACCTTTTTATTACAGAAAAAGGACCTGAGTTTGTGTCTGCAGAGTACAAGACTAAATATTACACAATATGCACACAGGTTATATAGTTATCATTAGGATACTTCCTCCTTTGGTCTTTCTACCAATGGGATCTCACTCCCCCCTCCCCTCTGTCCCTCTCCTCTTGGAAAGGGTTTGGCAAACGTTTAGGTTTTTTCCAGCACTCATCCTGTTGTTCCAACTGGAGAGGTCTGACTGATTACTCAATGGTGGGAGCAGGCCAAATGATACTAAAGGCCTTCAGTTACTGGAATATACCAGACCAATGGGTGGCACCGGGCCCAGGTCATTCTGACCCATGATGTCTCCCATGAGATCCGCCTGGCTCCAATCGGGCTGTTTGCCTCTTAAGGGGAGGAAAAGAACAGAAGGGGAGAACAAGAATTCCTGCACGTCTGCACATAATAACGCAATCACTGGTTATACAACTTGTTTTCATCTCGACCTAATATTTCCCCAATATGAATACAGTGAAATTAATATTATCAATATGAATATATTGATATCAATATGAATATATTGATAATTTACCTTGTCATAACACGTAGAGATTAATCTTTATCATTAACCTTTAAACATAATGTTCAGTTATCATTGTCAGTCTTCATTTACCATTGTCAGTGCACAAAATACACCACATATTCCCCCCTTTGAGGCTTAATACAGCCTCAACTAACTCCAAAACAGATTTATTCTTTAATAAAATCAAAACCACTCATATGATATTTCAACACTCTTCTAAACAGAATTAATTTATAGTAATAAGGAAAAACAATATGATAAACATAATCATAAACAATATAACACTTCAATTGCCAAGCTCCTTCAATGCTCTTATAACATAACGTCTCAAACTCAAGGTTTATGACCTCTCCATCTTCTCTCAATTCCCTTCTTGCAATAAGCAATAATCCCTATCCTATCCCTATCCCTAATGTCCCATGTGTATGGGACTATGGCAGAAGCCTTGTAAGAATATATTTCTTCCAATGAATTAACACACACAAGTAAATGAATCAAAAAGTTATTATTATAAAATTATAGATATTTTTCCCATATACCATAGTGCATATATAAACTATATGATGTGAATGTTTAGAGATTAAAGGTGTCACTTCAAACCAAAATCAGAGCAGTTAAAGGGGACCTACTAGGTTCCCATAAACATCTTATCTTTAGAGGGGAATCTGCGTCGTCTTCTGCAATCCCTCTTAGATCCCTAGTGGGTGACACAGAAATTCATTCTGCACGTCACTTTGTTGGAGCTTGGCACCTTTTCCTCAGGTTCCAAGACAATTGTAGATTGGGGGCAATTAACTTCTACTCTTTTCTAAGGGGGTTATTTCTCTAAACTGTTTTCTTTTGGGGGATGGCTTATGGCTGCTCTACACAAGCTTTAGGACTCCCATCTCCATATCCGGTTTGTTGCAATCACTTTCACTGTCATCCGGGACTTTGGGGCCAAGATGTCATTCCTCCCAGTCAGGAATTGGATACAAGTCTGGGAGCTTTTGCTTAAGAGTTGCGGTGTGCACGGGCATTTGTGTTGCTATCTTGGACATAATAAGGGACCTCATTATTGGGATGCAGCAACAAAATATCAAACCTACCACTATCAGGCACACCACAACAGCCACTCCAATTTTAACACATACTGTTCCCCATCTTCCCAATTTCAGCTCCAGCCATGAAAACCAGTCTTGTACTTGCCCTGCGTTGTCTTTGACTTCTCTCGGGAGATTCTTAAGCTTAGACATGGCCTGAGTGAAGGTGCCTCCTGGGGAAGTGTGATTTGGTATGAATGTGCAGCAATGGTCACCAACCAATGCACAGACTCCTCCTTTTTCAGCAAGCATCCAGTCCAGGGCATGTCTGTTCTGCCAAGATATAGCACTGGTAGCTGACAGCTGCTCGCCTAATGCTCCAAGGGCATCATCGGTGTAGTTGATGAATCTCTGCTGATTGTAATATATGTAGTTTATCCATTCAGTGTTTTTGTTGGCTGTAATCCATGGGAGGATGGATTCAAATCCTGATACAATCTCATTCTTAGCTTTAAACTCATTGGGGATTCCTCAGGGCTGTCCTATGCTATCTATGGAGACTTGGGGGTCTGTGGCATATGATCTTTTATCTCTATGCTGAATGGGGGACAACTGATCTTTCTCACCTTGTTCTGGGGTGTTGAAAGCCTCACTCGGGAGAGATATTATCTCCATTATCACCTGCACTCTGGCACACCTGCCAGACTAATCTTTGGGCAAAGTTGACCTTAGCTTTGTAGTTCCACACCACCAGAATTGATCTGCTATTACCTGGTCTTGAGTCTCATAGGGGCATCCTGCTACTCTTATGATGTCGGATCCTTTGGTTTGGTTGGCTGCTTTTAATCCTGCTTTGGTACAGTTTTGAGACACATCCCAGATATAATTGCAGAGTTTTTCATCAATTTCTCCTACCTCAGTCTGTCCTTCTCGTCTGACTTGTCCGAAGAGCACCCTCTTCGGGGGGATAGTCGAATATCTAGCCTCTTGCAATACTGACCGTTGGACCTCTGGGCGGTTGAGTAATTGACCATGGACTGGTACCTGGAAGACTCTAGGAACACTAAACACTCTGCTTGACACCATGGTTGCCATGATGGGGTCGTGGAGTCATTACATAAGGGTAACCTGGAAGTGGAGGTGCGGTTTGTTCTGGCAGTGCTTCCTGATGTTTCACATAGGTACTCCGTCATGTCTTCATTACATGCCTCCCAACTGTATCTAGTGTTGATCAGATATAACTTCTCTAGGCGGGCTTCCAGTCTCCTGGCTGTTTTGTCGTAGTTCTCTTTTTGTTTCAGCTGTTGCTGTTTCTTAAATCAGTCCTTTGTTGTTCATTTCCGATGGAATGTGTGGCAGCGTGGTACGCAATTGGCGGCCCATGAGGAGCTCAGCAGGAGAGGCTCCACACGCCAATGGTGCGGTGCGGTAGCTCAGTAAAGCTAGATAAGGATCAGTTTCACTATCACTTGACTTCCTCAACAGTCTCTTAACAATTTGGACTCCCTTTTCAGCTTTGCCGTTAGCCTGTGGGTACAAGGGGCTGGAGGTGTTGTGCTGAAATCCATACTACTCTGCAAACTGCCTGAATTCTCTGCAGCTGTACTGCGGTCCATTGTCGCTAAACATAGATTGTGGTATCCCATGCCTTGCGAAGAAACTTTTCATGTGTGTGATAACACAAGTAGCTGATGTGCTAGAAAGCTGTGCTATTTCTGGATAGAGTAATAATCTATCACCACAAGATAATCTTTGTCATTCAGATGAAATAAATCAGTTCCCACCTTTTGCCACGGCTCAGTTGGCATGTCTGCAATCAGCATGGGTTATTTTGTTTGTTTGTAGTGATGTCTGAGGCAAGTGTCACATCTTCCAACCATTCCTTCAATGTCCCTATGTAGGAAAAGTAGGAAGACCATATACATAGCTGTGAAACTTTCCACACCCATACACTAGCCCCAGAGTCTCCTTCTCAATCTGAGCATAGCGCTTCTCTGTGCCGGTCATAGATCTTGAGGCATATGGTACTGGTTGCCAGTCATCCCCCTCAGCCTGCAGTAGCACAGCACCCAAACCTTCTTTTGAGGCGTCTGTGGAGATCTTTGTTCTTCTGGATGGATCAAAGAATGTAAGGACTGGCTCAGTAGACAGAGACCGCTTCAGTTCTTCCCATTCCTTGTCATGTTTCTCAGTCCAGTCAAACACTGTGTTGTGTTGCAACAGCTCTCTTAGGCACGCGGTCTTGGAGGACAGTTTTGGAATGAACTTGCCAAGGAAGTTGATCATTCCCATGGCTCGCAGGACTCCCTTTTTATCAGTGGGTCGAGGCATCTCCTGTATGGCTTGCACTTTCGAGCAATGTGGTTCCACGCCCTCTCCTGATAGCTTGTCGCCCAAGAAAATGACCTCTCTGACGCCAAACTGGCATTTCTTTTTATTGAGCTTCAGCCCGCTCTCTTGGACTCTTCGCAAGAGTTTCATAAGCCTTTGGTCATGTTGCTGACGTGTGGTTCCCCACACCACAATGTCATCTATGTACACTGTTATGCCTTCCAGACCCTCTACTATTGTCTCCATCGCTCTGTGGAAGATCTCGGGTGCTGAAATGATGCCGAACGGGAGCCTGAGAAAACAATATCTCCCAAAGGGCGTATTGAAGGTTGTGTACTTGCTGCTTTCAGCATCTAGCTTTAGCTGCCAAAACCCCTGTGAAGCATCTAGTTTACTGAAAAACTTTGCACCAGCCATCTGACTGGTGATCTCTTCCCTCTTTGGGATCTGATAATGTTCTCTTTTTATATTCTCATTCAGATCTTTGGGATCCAGGCAGACTCTTAACTCACCATTTGTTTTTTTCACACAGGTGATGGAGTTCACCCAGTCTGTTGGTTGTTCAACCCGTTCAATGACCCCCAACCGTGTCATCCTGTCCAGCTCCTTCTTCAGGCTGGCACGAAGTGCCACTGGTACTGTCCTTGGGGTGTGTACCACAGGCTTGGCATCACTCTTCAGTTGGATTCTGGAGGTGAACGGTAGTGTTCCATGTCCTTTAAAGATGTCTGGAAAACTATGTACAATGTCACTTTCCCCTTTGCATTGTGTGTCCAGTGCTACATTTTCCCTGTTGATCTGATAAATCCTTTTGACCAATCCCAGGTCCTCGCACGCTTTGTCTCCTAGGAGTGATTGTCCATTAGGCACCACCACAAACAGCACACTGTGCAGCTTTCCTTTTACAGTCACTTTTAGTCTGCACGCTCCTTCCATTTCTATGGGCAGTTTATTATATGCTCTAACTGGAACTGCATTTCTTATTATTTTCGGTTTCTCTTTAAGTGCTCTGACATCATTTACATTTATTAAATTGGCCTTTGCCCCCGTGTCAAGCTGAAATGGAACCAGCGTCCCATTGACCACAAGTGGTGCCATCCATTAGCCCTTATTCTCTGTACTCAGTCTGACAAATGTCTGCAATCTCTGCGGACTGCATCTTCACTTCTTCCTCCGTGGATACAATATCGATGAAGAGTGAACCGCAGAGGTCATCACTGAGGCCATCACTGTCACCTGTGTCATGAACTGTGTGTACCTTGTATCCCGTCTTTTTATCCTTAAACAAACACATTCTCGCATAATGATGTTGTCCCTTGCATTTTGAACATGTTTTTCCATATGCCGGACACTGTCTTGGTTTATGCTCATCACCACACCGCTTGCAAATGAACTCATCATTGTCCTTGTTTTTTAATCTGGTAGGGTACTTCCCTTTGACTGGAATGGCATCCACTGCCTCACATATGTGACTGGCTGCTCCATGTGCGTTTTCGTCAAATGTCTTTACATGCTGCCTCGCTACCTCACTCGCCTGGCATATCTTTACTGCTGTCTCCAATGTGAGTTCAATCCAAATGTCTGATATGTCAATTACGGTTGATACGTGAGTCGGAGAGACAAGTTTTGAGTTTACGTAGAGGAACTGCTAGAACCTGCAGCAGCTGGTTCACCCTCTCGCTCATAAACTATCTACGTATCCTTTTCACCGTCGTTTTCCGAGCTGTTTCTGTAGCGACCCTTTCCATAATGTTGTCAGACATTTGGATAATAACACGAATAACAATCTGAGCCCGTCCGTGACAAAAACAAGCACTTTTAGTGGACCTACTTTGACCGGCCGAGTATGCCTTTACGGATTACGTTGCCGCCATTGAGCCGCCATTACACGACTGCCGGTTGAGCCGATGGACCGGAGAAACTCAGAAACTTTTGGGATCCCTTTAAATCTGTTTTCTCTTCTTCTACAGATTACCCAGATGTGCCATTGCTCAAGAACCACAGCGACACCTACAGGTGGATGATATATATAACCGGGCTATAGACATATCATTACTTCCCCTTTACTAGATATGTTACATAACATAAACACAACTTTCAATGCTACCATATAAGACATTTGTCAACATACAACCTTTCAATAAAACTCAAATATACTCTTAGAACTTGTTTGTGCTTTTTCATGTTTCCCAAAATAGCTATAACAACATTGTTTATGGTCTAATATTCCATCTCACCCCTCATGTAAAATATTCCCTATCACTTTGTCTAATTTTGTCTACACTATGCCATACTAATGGACACTGTGTGGGCTCGTATTTAGCTTGGCTAGCTTCCCTCATCATTGGCCCTATGTGTTTGGATTCAAACCCTGGGTTTACAAGGAGTGTTATGTATGGAGGGCTATTTGCTACTGAAAACTCTCTCTGTAAATAGGAAGAATCTTCTACCATCATGGCTGCTCCCTGTCTGCCCAGGATGATTGCGCCTGAGTCTGACTGCACCTGTTTGGGTTGCTCTGCTAACCATTGCTGGGGTTTGGCTCCTTTTCCTTCTTTGAAATACTGTAGTGTGCAGTGGAGAGGATCTTCAGGGGGAGTTGCTTGTGGTACTCCTTGAGCTCCAGCGTCTCCCACTACTCCCTGCACTTTCTTTTTTCCTGCAGTTAGTTGTTGGTGGGTGAGCTTTCTCATGACTTCCTCATCTTCTTTTCTCTGTCTTTGAAGGTGAGTTCTATGTTTGTTTACTGCATGCACAATATTGTCAGTGAATTGTGTGAATGACATATTGTACAAACTGACCACTTTTGTCATTCTGCTCTGTGCTTGTTGTGGCAGGCCCTCTGCTATTGCTTTTCTGAGAGCTGCCTGATGAAATGCATCAGCTTCTGGATCTGAGCCTATTTGTCTTATCCAGTCTTTTCGGGTCTGATGTACATACTTTCATCATCTTTCAATGGAGTTGTTTTGATGGAGTCTGGGTGGATTCTGCTGGGGAAACGTTGCCTGAGCACTGTCCACAAGTTATTTCGATGCTTACTGAACATATCTCTGTCCTGCCCTTGTGTGCCCACACAGTTGGCCATCCCTGCAGTCACCAGGAGTTCCCCCATCTCATTTTCCCCCAGTAACTTCCCCAATAATGCTTTCACATCTCCTATTGCCAGAACCGTGGCAATTGTTTCATCCTCAAATGAAGGTATCCATGTGTTGGCTCCCTCATGGATGTTGGGAAGGCGTTTCATTAACCCCTCCATATCCATGGTCCCCCATGGAGTGTAGTTAAGGTTTTGTCCCTTCGCCACCAGGGGGCACTGAAACATTGTATCGTCTCCCTCCTTGGGGGGTGGGTCATTCCACGCCGTCAGCATGATCTTGCTGTTCATGTTTTCTCTTTCCACTCCTCCCTTCGCTCCTTCCTCCATCTTTGAGCTGGTTAGGGCCTCTGTCAATCACCCCCACCCCTCCCTTACTGCTCTCTCTGCAGCGGCTTTCTCTCATGCTTCTTTCTTTCGTCTCTTTCTGATCTCCCCTGGATCGGTGTATGCTTTAAATGTCACACCCAGGTCTTCTATTTCCTCCTCTATCTCTTTTATTTTAGATTCAACTTCTCCCTCACCAACTCCCTCTGCACCTAGGCTTAACCTTCCTCCCTCTGCTTCCCGGAGTTTTTCCCGTACCCCCTCAGAATAACCCGTTAACCGTGGGTTTGGTGTCATCTGGGGTATTCCTCTCCTCACAGTCTTCCCACTTCTTAAATTAATCAACTCATTCCTCTCTTCTTCTTCCTGTCCCTCTTCATTCCTATCGGTCCCTAGCCAGTCACCCATCAGATTTGGGTAAAGTCTCCCCCCGCCTTTGCGATTTCTATCCTCTTCCTCCCTCAATTCATAATCCCCTTTTACCGAAATTGTACGCACTGGCATTTGAGTAGAGTACGGAGGTGGGCCTAGAGTTGACTTTGGCCTTTCTTTCAACGCCCTCTTGACATGGTTTTTTGTTGCTTCTCTGAGTCTCTGTCCCTGAGCTTTAAATAGCTTCAGCACTTCTAACTCTCTGTCCCTCTTACTCTGCCTCTTTTTGCCTTTGTCTTTGGGTTTATGATTTTTGATCAGAATCTCCATTTCCTCACATTGCTCCACGTCAAATGTTCCCTCCTCCGGCCACAGGTTAGGGTTTCCTCTTCTTCTTTGATTCCATTTCCTTGAGCATTTCTGCACTTCATTTGCTATCAGGGGACACTGCTGGGCTATCACCCCTACTGCTGTTGACAGTTTCTGGTCCATCTTCCCTGACACTGTGGGTGCTTCCTATATGTTCCTACTGTACAATCCTCTTTGTGTATGTATGTGTTATATGTCCTACTGTGATTCTTATTTTCTCTGCTTCTACAGTTTTCCTCAGTCGCTCCAGTACACTGTATTTAAAATTCAACAAACACACACAAACAAAAGCTATTCAAATTATCAGTCACAATCGCTGGTACTTTTTCCAAATGCACCAAAACATTTACAAATGGTAATCAAAGAGAGAGAGAGAGAGAGGAAAAAAATGAAAAAATGCTGTGATGATTTTTACACGCTGCCCGGCCGAGCCAAAGCAACTGAGCAAAACTGCAACAAAAGTCAAGAGTCACCTGACAGCAGCTCATCAACCCAAAGCACATTTACAACCAAAATTCAATAGAAATGAATAGGAATTATGCCTGACAGATTATGATAACCAGCCCAAACACTCTGCACGCAACAGCAAACCAATGCTTCAATGCTCTGGGAGGTAAGCCCATTCAACAGCAAAATATTTCAATCAACATAACATGAGCTATTGACACTGCAGGAAACAGCAGACAGTTATACACAATCTTTTGCATAAATGTGCGAAAGCATTTATAATTTGTTCAAAAGAATAAAAAGTCCTGTTTGTGACGCCAAATTTATGCAGTGGGAAAAATCACCCAGAAGAAGAAATCTTTTGTTCAAGAACCTTTTTATTACAGAAAAAGGACCTGAGTTTGTGTCTGCAGAGTACAAGACTAAATATTACACAATATGCACACAGGTTATATAGTTATCATTAGGATACTTCCTCCTTTGGTCTTTCTACCAATGGGATCTCACTCCCCCCTCCCCTCTGTCCCTCTCCTCTTGGAAAGGGTTTGGCAAACGTTTAGGTTTTTTCCAGAACTCATCCTGTTGTTCCAACTGGAGAGGTCTGACTGATTACTCAATGGTGGGAGCAGGCCAAATGATACTAAAGGCCTTCAGTTACTGGAATATACCAGACCAATGGGTGGCACCGGGCCCAGGTCATTCTGACCCATGATGTCTCCCATGAGATCCGCCTGGCTCCAATCGGGCTGTTTGCCTCTTAAGGGGAGGAAAAGAACAGAAGGGGAGAACAAGAATTCCTGCACGTCTGCACATAATAACGCAATCACTGGTTATACAACTTGTTTTCATCTCGACCTAATATTTCCCCAATATGAATACAGTGAAATTAATATTATCAATATGAATATATTGATATCAATATGAATATATTGATAATTTACCTTGTCATAACACGTAGAGATTAATCTTTATCATTAACCTTTAAACATAATGTTCAGTTATCATTGTCAGTCTTCATTTACCATTGTCAGTGCACAAAATACACCACACTATCTCTCTCTCTCTCTCTCTCTCTCTCTCTCTCTCTCTCTCTCTCTCTCTCTCTCTCTCTCTCTCTGTCTCACTCTCTCTGTCCTGTACCAAGATGCACATCATACAAAGGTACCGATTTTTCATTTCAGTTTCCTCACTGACAAACAGGGAGGGATGTAGGTCTTACTTGCCAACCCGCACCATTTACCCTGGAGACTCCTGATTTTCCCCACTGGTCTGGTTTCTCTTGATTTTCTGAAGTTTGGTTGCAAGTTTCATGGTGGTGGAAAGACGATCTCACCTTCCTCACTGGAAGTGTCTGGTTCCCTACAAACATAAAAAGGAGAGTGAAAAAAAAGGGTGAAAAAAGTTCCTGAAAGCTGATTTTCCATCTCCAGATCAAACTCTTCAAGAATGTATGTGAATATACCCCACATTTATCTGGTCAGGAAATCACAGATTGGGCCTTTAAATCTGCTCCAATGTTTTTTCCATCCCCACAAAATATTGCAGAAACTTCGTCCAACAGTCTTATTTACTGCTTACAGGTTACGAGAGACTTGCACTGTCAAAAGTCACAAATAGCAGCGATCTGGCCACAGGAGCAGTTTGAGCCTCAAACGCAGCAATACTGTCAACAATGCAGGAGTTGGAAATGGATTGCAACTTGTGACCTTGTGCAGATGCATGTTTACAACAGACAGTCTTGCTATTTGCAGCTTCACATCTTTACTGTTCAAGTGTATCGGGTTTCTTTGCACACCATGTTACACATTTTTCCACATGTAAAACACTTAAACAACTAGTTCATCTTTCATTGGTATGATTCAACTTTCTGCTCTGTCATGTTTGTTTCCATCCATGTTCCACAGCTTCCACCGATCTCTCAGTCCTGAACTACGTCATGTTGGCGATGCGTGTTGCAGAACTATTCCTATTGACTGTAATCACTGCTCTTCTCATCAGAAGCTGGAAGAGAGCTGCAGGTGAGGAAATCCAGACCAAAACTTTGAAGTACACATTAACACAGATTGTAACTGTACAAGTTAAACATCTACATTCAGTAGATTTCAGTAGATTCTTCTTCTTCGTGTGAACCACAGTCAGCGTTGCTCTGAATCAATCTGGTTTCCTTGTGCTGAAATGTGAAGCAGTGGTAGCCGAAAGGTCAGACAAGTGGTGATGGGAAAGTTGTCTAGACTGGCTGTTAAAATGTGGGTTGGGGGAGTGGAGGAGGAAAGCTCTCCCCTTCCTCAGTAACTACCATTGAGGTGCCCTTGAGCAAGGCAGGTAACCCCAACTGCTCCGTGGCCAGCGTTCAACTTCCCCTTGTTTGTTCCCTTTAGACTATTCTACAGAAACTCATATGTGTTGTGTTGTATTTCACAGACGGGTGATGATGGTGATGATGGTGCAGCAGACTATGACGACGTACAAGCCCCTTCTACTTCTGCCATAGTCCACTGATCTCAACAACATCCACACCAAGGAACCCAAGAAATATGAGACGTGTCACAGCGGTGAAACATCACATCACTTCATCACAGTCATTTTAGATTAGTACCTGAAGCCTTCAGACAAGTTTCCTTTTTGGATGATTTGTTTCAAGTCAGATGATGTAAAGACCGTCAGGAGTGTTTTCAGTGCTTGTTTTTGTTACACAAACAGAACACCTAAAAGAGTTTTACTCCAAAACGAGATATCAACCACTTAGTGAGGAGCATTATGGGTCAATAATAAAGGGTTACTTTACCTTCTAGAGCAGAGTTCCTCCAATCCGGGCCTCGGGGTTCAGAGTGCTGCTGGTTTTCTCTCCTACCAGGAAGTGGCATCCCAGGTCTTCATCGATCCCTGATTAGACAGCTAGAATGGAAACTACCTGGCAGAATAGAAAACCAGCGGTACTCTGGACCCCGAGGCCCGGATCTGAGGACCACGGTTCTGGAGAATAGATGACTTCCATACACCTCCATACTGATGGCACATTTTGTATCCCTCTATTTGTTTGTTATCGCTGTTGTTGCATCATCACCATTATTATTGTTCATAATGATTTATTGATCTTTCTTACTCTTATTCAATTTTCTGTTCATTTATTTACTCATTCATCCATTTATTGTTTCCACAAATATCCACATCCATAGAAATACTTTTACATGTTCTCCATGCAGTGTACAGTACATCTCATGTTCTCTGGTGTTAACCTGTATCCACCCTTACTTTCTTGTCTGTCTGTTTCTTTGTTGTTGCTCTGCCTGTATGTGCTTGTCTTTATACCATTGTTCAGCCTTGAAGCCGTTTGACTTTTATTAGTCTGTTGTCGACACTAAACATGAAGAAAATAAAAAACTTGTTTGTTGGGAGTCAAATACATTTTCTGGATGTTACAAAGTGGGCTTTTACTGACTTGGGGTCAGTAATAGTCTTCCCTTTATTACAACTGATTATAGCTGAGCATTAATATGTGCCAATAAAAGATAGTTTTACTTAGTGAAGAGCACTAAGGCAGAGGTGGAGGGCTCCGGCTGTTTTATTCAGCTGCATTGCGATGTTTTATTGAGCTGCGTTTTGTTGTGTTGTACTGTGTCCTTTGCAGGTTAAGGGTGATGATGATGAAGATGAGACGGTGACCTACGTCACTGTGAAAGCCTTGTCTGCCTCTGCTGGGGACTCTACTGATCTCTATGCTACAGTCAACACATCAAATAAATAGAGACCACAGTAGAGCTAGCTCTTTTTTTGCAACTAGTTCTCCAGTGGGTTGGTGGAGGATTTGGGAGGAGCAGACCCAACCCAGTTATCAGGGTGAAGAGTCCCCGTCTTGGGCAACCCCCTGACTGCCACAGTATGATGCCAAACCACAGTGACTTTTAATAGAACTCAACCACACAGTTCAAGTTCACACTTAGTCACAATGTACAAATTGTCAGTCAGCTAATATATGACTACATGAAAGAAAGACAGCCCTGTTATAAAGTTCTGGAGGGGGAAAACCAATGAGATGGGCTGAGAGTGACACCATGTCTCTCAGTGTTCCACATATATGTTTTTTAAATTTACTATCAAAGTCAAATAAGTGTCAAAAACTTCCACTAGCATTGATAATAGACCTTTAACTGCTACAGTCCTGTATAAGTCAATGACACTTCAAACAGCCTACTCCCCACTGGGCAGACTGGTTCAGACTTTGGTTCCTCGGCCACTCTCGGCTCTTTTCACTGTCAATCAATACATGTTTCATGCTACTTAACATGGTTATATATAGTTTCCATACATATTGAGATGGCAGTTCAAATTGCCACCAAAGGAAATGATTCAGTTGTAGCAACATCTAGTGGCATATCTGGTGAGGTACAGGCATTTAATTGGACAACAGCACACCATTTGACGTCACTGCAAAGCTCAAAACCAAAGAGCGTAACACCTCCTACTTGTTGGCTCCATATAGGAAAACTACTTAGATTAGATTCTGGTGAGGGCAGTCTTGTAGCTGTAAGAAAACAAATTTTTTGTCACCTGCTTGTTACCACATTTTTTGGAGCAGGATTATTGTGTAGATTGTTACGTAAGCAAGTGTTAAAACAATTAAAAAAACAATTATTTCAGGTTTCAAAAACATCTTGCAAAGGTCAGGTAGTACCATGGGCAGCAAAATGGCGCCCTCTCATGCCAACCTCTATATGGGTATGTTTGAAAAGGACCACATTTTCAACCCTGATGTCAAATTTCTGTCTAAAATCAGATTATAGAAAAGGTATATCGATGATTTATTTCAGTATTTGAACTCCTATAATGATCGTGTGACTTTCACCATAGAAGATGACACAGGTCAGCTTTGTAGATGTGGTTCACAAAATAGACCACCAGTTTTGATTAGATGTGATCTGAT
Organism: Hoplostethus mediterraneus; assembly: GCA_034670385.1. Taxonomy (NCBI): domain Eukaryota; kingdom Metazoa; phylum Chordata; class Actinopteri; order Trachichthyiformes; family Trachichthyidae; genus Hoplostethus; species Hoplostethus mediterraneus. The sequence goes on along the minus strand of JAXDDW010000021.1, from coordinate 45,057 downwards.
TCACAGAGTCTTGAACAGGGGCTATGAAAGGGAGTGGGTTCAGCCCGATGTTAACCTGCTTTTAATTTCTTGTTATTTTGTATTATGTCTGTCCTTGTGTAGGAACGTATGCCTGTGTCCTTGTGCTGCCCTCTTGGCCAGGTCCCTCTTGGAAAAGAGATTCCTTATCTCAATGAGGTCACCTGGTTAAATAAAGGTTTAAAAAAAAAAAACTTGTCTTCCAGCGTTCCCCCTAACCCGAGGGCAAGTGCCCTCCTACCCAGCCCCGTCTTATACCGACTCTCCCTTCTGGCAGTTACAAGTGTGGCAATTGCCCCTGGTGTATTTACCCCCACAGATGCCCATAAATGACAATGCAACTCAGCTTTTTTTTAAACTTGTATGTGTTGGTGTTTATTTCCAATGACAAGGATCCATTTTAGGATCTATTTTTTTGTGGGTGGAGACCATTGGGTGTACGTTGGCCCGACCCATGTACATATACCTCCACTTTCCCCTCACTTTCCTGTTTGCCTGATGAAGCCCAATATTACGTAGACTCACAATTTAGTGCCAGTTTAGTCACATAAGAGTCAAGCTGGCTGTTCTTTTGTCATGTGCACATTCTGTATGGTTCAATGTATTTTTTACCTTGTACATTATTGTTGGTGTCAAATCATCATATGAAATCATTTACTGCTATTGTAATGTTGTGATGTAATCATTCCACCTGCCATTCATTGTGATTGATACTGTTAACTTCATTTTGGCACTATATTTACACAAGTTTTCACTGTTGGTGCAGGACGTCGTGTCAACATCTATTCAACCTTTAAAGTATTTGCTGGATGCTTTTTGCACCAGGCTTGACAGCCAGCACCACCAATGTCTCCTTGGGAGGAAACATCCACCCTCAGATGCTCTCACGCTGTTATGTACTGTTGTAATTTACTTTTGTTGTTGTATCCACTCTCCCTCAACCTGCCTCGTCTACAGCTACCAATAGCTGTTTTATAAGTGTTTCCTTCAAAGGTCCCATATTGTTCAGTTTTCATGAACTTGTTCTCAAATACACTCTGGTCCAGGAGAAGAATAATGCTCTTCATGATGTTTTGCAAATAAATGTAGTTTAGTTAAACGTTAAATTGAGTCCTTACAGGGAGAACAGTTACAATACTGGACCCGGATTGGCCAACAACCAGTGCCCACTGGCCAATAGCAGCCTGAAGTGTTGAAGTGTTACTTTGAAATACATATTTTCTACTCTTTTTAACATTTAAAAGGTAAATATATTGTATAGTTAGTGAATGAAACATTGAATCTGCAATAAAATGAAAGTGTTTTACGTAGAAAGTTACTGATCGGTCTTTCCGGCCTCGGGTGTTGGGATCTTTGACTCTATAAATTGTACAGAGAGTGACAGATGGCAGAGGTGTCGGGCTTGTGCATGATGAGGTCTTTTTTTAGACAGGTGGGGTTTGAGCACTCGAAAACAAACGCAGACTTTACAGTGTTTGATGAAGCCATCAGCCACGGCACACTGATCGGTGACTACGAGATCATCCACCCTGAGTGACGGGGGAAGAGTCCAGGGTTTGATTTCGACTTCTCTCCACAAATGTTTAGGGTCTGAGCTGCAGACCCTTGTTCCTTAAAATAGTCAGCTTTGGCCTGTCGCACAGCTTGTGTCGCCTTATTGGGGATCTGGTGAAACAAAAGGCCGTCAGTAAGGGACCCGGATCGCCCTGCTTTACACCAGACGGCATTCTTTTGATGGAGCACCACTGCCAAATGAACCAGGGACTGATGGAGTTTTGAATCCAAAATAACGGGGGCATGCTTGTGTAACGTGAGGGTTCGATATGTGGTGGTTGGATCACACTTAATGAGAAGCAGCAGCAGGATGGAGACCGAAAACTTTCTTAAGCAGCACTTTACTGTTCTTTACACTTCATCAGTCTCACATGTGGCTGAACTAACCAATCAGAAGCTAGAAGGACTCAGACTGAGGTAAATGTGAGGAGGACCACAGAGGTAGATTCAGGAGGTTATTTGAACTGTTTTAAAGATGCTGATGTAAATATTTAAACATGTAAATAATAACTAAATCTATATTTTTAGTAAATTAACTCAAATATATGAATTAACTTAACTTCTAAACCTTACACTTGTTAACCACGGCACTTAAAAGATCTCTAAATAAAACCCATAAGTCGTTCATGGCGGGGATCAGGCTGACCCTATACTATTTCACATTGTGTCGCGTAAAAAGGCTTTGGGAATTGAATCTTTTACTGATGGTGACACGTTTTTGGTGTGTTTTTTTACGAATGCAATGAAACAGCGGTCGCTAAGGTCAGCAACAGATTCAATTTGCAGAGCAAACACATAAAATGACATGACAACGGTGTGTTAGGCATTGGCCCAAAAGTCCTTGTAGCCACTAGGAAATCACGGTCTGTGTTTCCAGTCCATGAAGTTCAGTTTCACACGCAATAATTGAAGAGGATGCTGAGAAAAACGCCATAAGTGAGTCCAATCGAAAAAGTAAACAGTTCACTCCCTCAAACGCTGCAGGCCGCCGGTGTTGCGGCTTGCGGGAGGAAGTGAAGAGAGAAAACGGAGTCGATCCACGTTGAAGGTATACAGGTTGTCAACACAGCAACGTCTTATCTACCTACCAAAAATAAAGAGACGCCAATGATGTTGTAGCATTACATGAATGAATCTCTGTCTCTCACATCTCAGTTTACTACAAAAGTCAATTCAAAGAGGTATTTTGGCCATGTGGCTGGTCACAGGACTGAGAGAGTCATGTGACGCGTTTTCCACTCATATTAGCCGGAAAATGTACACATTTACCAGAGTTACCTTGGGAACCTGTACATTTACCAATTTCCCACATTTGCCATAACATAAAACATGTATTCCTATATTATGGGACCTTTACTTTTTGCGCAGATGTCATTGATCAGTGGTAAAAAGACAAATACTGTACTACTGTACTGTACAAATACTCCGCTGCACCTGCGTTCACACCAAAATACTTCCTGTCTCTCAAACCAACATTTCACAGCCACTGAAACATCATCATATCTGTCTTCTTCCCACGGCACCATGGGCATCAAGAGACATTGTGACCTGCCAGGGCCTGTTCACTCCTCTATACCTGTTGTAGTACTGTTACCCTCTCTCCGGGGTCCCTATACCTCCAGCTCCTGACTTTTGGGTGGGAGTAAGGGGGACAGGAGGCTTCTGGATGCAAACTTTTACTGGATGTAGGACAGACAGCAGCACACATTGACTCTCATCTCAGTCTTTCCAAAGGCAAAACAAAATAGACAAGCAATAATTACAATACACAAAGTTTGACTGAGTATTAAACAATCTTTTATTTGCACATCATATTAATGCTCAGTGTCGTAGCAATTTAAACTCAGTTGCACTTTGTCTAGTTGGTGAGAGCAGCTCAATAAAGCTAGAACACAATAGATGTCTCAGAGGCCTTTAACGCTTGCAAGCAGGCTCAATACCTTTCACAACCAAGAGGGTTGATCCGGGTAGAGAGCAAAGGCAGGTTTCATCAGTCAAGCTTTATATACCTGTCTAATATGCTGAGTCATGCTCAGCCACATATCTCTTACACAGTTCAAGGCAGTTTAATGAAAGCAAAGGAATCAAACAGTGCACAGACACCAAGAGGAACAGGAGTACTTTCTATCCTAGTTAGAACATCCTGCTCTAACTCCCTACGACTCGTCCTGCGCTCCCAGGAACTGCTTGTGTTCTTGACATTTCCAACAAAACTGTCTTTCATATTATTGCAACAGTTGTAATAAACTTGCAGCTAATAATCATGAGAAAAGAGGAAACATACACTCCTCTCAGCTCAGTAGTTTTCCACTGGCTGTGACTATACTTATGCATATATTTTATTGCAGTTTATACTTCAAGCATATTATAAGCACACTTACATTATTGTTTTCCATAACACTCAGCTATAATCAGTAATAATAAAGGGAGACAATTGCTGACCCCAAGTCAGTAAAAGCCCAAAAGGTGAAGCAAGGCTTCAGGTACTAATCTAAAATGACTGTGATGAAGTGATGTGATGTTTCACCGCTGTGAGACGTCTCTTATTTCTTGGGTTACTTGGATGTTGTTGAGATCAGTGACTCTGACAGAAGTAGAAGGGGCTTGTACGTCGTCATAGTCTGCTGCACCATCATCACCATCATCACCCATCTGTGAAATACAACATGACACACATGAGTTTCTGTAGAATAGTCTAAAGGGAACAAACAAGGGGAAGTTGAACGCTGGCGACACAGAAGTTGGGATTACGTGCCTTGCTCAAGTGATAGTTAGTGAGGAAGGGGAGAGCTTTACTCCTCCACTCTCCCAACCCACATTTTAACAGCCAGTCTAGACAAACCCACATATAGACTAAGATTTCTAAATGACTCAAAGTGGCGTGCATGAAGCAGATTCCTTTTCATTGCCAGCAATACACAGGCTACTGTTTGGCCGGAGGCTACGCCAACTGAACTAGTGCAACGTGACACATCGTTCATTCCCACTCAGGAGAACAGAGCGCACACAGGGGAGATGACTTATTCAACGTAAGCCCACCACCTGCAGTCACCAGCCACAAGACCACCCTGGTGACAACATACAGGGGGCTCCTGTGGTCGGCAGAACGGAGGGATGGGCGGGTTGACCACGTTTTTTAACTTGGAAACTAAACCATTTATATTGTCATGCTTGTTCTTAGGGTCACTACAATGTTGGACCAAAAAGGAATCCTCTATGGTTTCGTTATCAGCTAGTATCAGGATAGTTGGTTGCAAGTTTCATGGTGGTGGAAAGACGATCTCACCTTCCTCACTGCAAGTGTCTGGTTCCCTACAAACATAAAAAGTAGAGTACAGTTTAACTTGTACAGTTACAATCTGTGTTAATGTGTACTTCAAAGTTTTGGTCTGGATTTCCTCACCTGCAGCTCTCTTCCAGCTTCTGATGAGAAGAGCAGTGATTACAGTCAATAGGAATAGTTCTGCAACACGCATCGCCAACATGACGTAGTTCAGGACTGAGAGATCGGTGGAAGCTGTGGAACATGGATGGAAACAAACATGACAGAGCAGAAAGTTGAATCATACCAATGAAAGATGAACTAGTTGTTTAAGTGTTTTACATGTGGAAAAATGTGTAACATGGTGTGCAAAGAAACCTGATACACTTGAACAGTAAAGATATGAAGCTGCAAATAGCAAGACTGTCTGTTGTAAACATGCATCTGCACAAGGTCACAAGTTGCAATCCATTTCCAACTCCTGCATTGTTGACAGTATTGCTGCGTTTGAGGCTCAAACTGCTCCTGTGGCCAGATCGTTGCTATTTGTGACTTTTGACAGTGCAAGTCTCTCGTAACCTGTAAGCAGTAAATAAGACTGTTGGACGAAGTTTCTGCAATATTCTGTGGGGATGGAAAAAACATTGGAGTAGATTTAAAGGCCCAATCTGTGATTTCCTGACCAGATAAATGTGGGGTATATTCACATACATTCTTGAAGAGTTTGATCTGGAGATGGAAAATCATCTTTCAGGAACTTCTTTCACCGTTTCTAAATCAGAATATTGGTTGAAGAAATTCCTCCATGGCCAATGTGCATGGCCCTAAAGCTGTGAAGCGACCACCGACTATAAAAACACTATTATTGTTTTTGGTTTTTTTCACGGTCTATCCAGTTTTTGGTGAAACATTCTGCGATCGTGGAATCCTGGGGGCCGGAAAAGAGGAAGGAACGAGGAATTGTTGAAATGTGTATTACAGAATGGAAAACCACTACCTGCTGGGTTTGAAGGATCAGTGGTGTTTATCGGCCCTGCTGTCATCTCTGTTGTTGCTGTCTTTCCTGGGTGAAGACAATAACAAAACCCAACACAACGTAGGGTCAGGAAAGAGTTCATGTTTATTATATCAGGTAAATCAATAAGAGAATGAAAGAATGTTTATCATGATAAATAAATGAAGGTATCTTGAATATTTCATCTCAGCAAAGATGTTTTCTCACCTGAGGACAGAGGGGGGAAGCCAAATGTCTGCACCTTTCCATTGGAGTCAGTCACTTCACACTTGAATCTGTCTTTGCTATGCTCGGTAGTCAGAAAGGTCACAACGGTGTTGCAGGGAGACTCTGACATCTGAATGATGCTGTTATTTCCTGTCAACTTTTCACCATCAAACAGCCACTCCAGTTTCTCGCTACAATATCTCCATGTCGACACAGAGCAGAATAACGTCATCTTATCAGTGTCCTGATGTTCAGTCACTGGTGAAGATGGACAATAACAGAGTAAAATCAACTACATTACTGTAATCATACTTAATGTAATGTTTATGTTTCGTTCCAGGAATGCAGTTTGAGCTGAATAGGTTAGAATGGAAATACTCACAGTCAATAAGATACAGATGAACCTCAGCATCTGAAGGTTTTTGTCCTGATATCAACTGTCGGCAGAAGTAGAGAGCAACATCCTCATCTGTGAGATTCTTTATAACCAGAGAACAGTTGGATGCAACACTCAGTCTGGCTGCTTTAGCTTCAGGAAACTCATTTTTAGAAATCTTCCCAAGGACAAACAGCTGTTCTGTTTTGCGTCCTCCATACTGACTGAAGATCCAGATAGTCTTGTCACATTCATGTTGATCGGTTGTCACATTGGTACAAGACAGACTGACTTCATCTCCACGTCTGCCATAGAAGGAGACACGTTGTCTGGTTACTGCTGTGGAGAAAATGATGAGAAATATTGTGAAAATGAATTGAAACAGAAACATGCCTGGTACGTTCAGTTGGTGTGGACATCCTTTTGAAAATGTGACCCGTCCTTGGTTTTCACAGGAAATACTAAAACTTGTCATGGTCCCAGCCCGGCCCCCGGAGTTTCCCCTTGTTTTTACCTCCCCTGTTTGTCTCTGTCTGTCTCCGTGTGGTTGTGTGTTTGTCCTGGGCGTGGCTTCCTCTCCCGGCCCTACCTCTCCTCCACACCTGTCTCACATCAACTCATCAACCCTGCAGCATAAGAACCCCGGCTTCCCATCCACTCATCGCCAAATTGTTCTGCAAACTACCGTGGTAGACACCTTCTCGGCCTCTCTACTAGACTACCTGTTATCTTGTGAATGTATATGTTTAACCGTGTGTTTCTGTCTCCAGTGTTCCCGTGTGCCTCCTTCCTCGTGTCTCCTCACCTGCCTGCTCCGTCTCCAGTCTGCCTCCTCCGCCCCGGCCTCGTCGCTACCCCGGTTCCCCCAGCCTGGCCACTGCATCCCTCAACTCTCCACCACCTGCTGCCTCACTAATAAATCACCTTCTTTCATACCTCCTGTCATGGTCAGCATTTTGGGTCCAGATATTACCTTAGCGTAACAAAAACTGTCATAATTCACCTTCTTGGTTAAATGAAGATTCAATAATAAAGTAATATTAGTAAAGTTTTGTAACATATATATTATTTAATATTCATATAAATGGAGCATTACCTGGAAAATGAAACAGTAGAATCAGAAATAATTTGATTCCATTCATTTTATCTATCTATCTATCTATCTATCTATCTCTCTCTCCTGTCAAAGTGTCTCTGAAATGCTTCTTGAAGAAAAAATATACTTCCTGTGATGTCACTTCCTCATTTCAGCTTCAATGTTTTTTCTCTTCTGTCTGGTTGAATTTACGTCAGCACAGCGTTTCAGTTTTCTATTAAAATTTATTGTAGCAGTCTAAACAGAGAGACAATATTACATTATATTACACTACATTACATTCCAGTCATTTAGACCCTTTTATCCAAAGAAACTTACATTAAGTGTATTCAACGTAGTCAAGAGAACTACTAGTCACTAGAAACCATGAGTGCATCTCCTCCATAAACAAGCATCAAGCAGAACCAGTGCTCAAGTAAGACAGATATGATGTTTCAGTGGCTGTGAAATGTTGGTTCCTCATCGCAGCTTTAATTTGTGCTGAGATGTACATGAAGTATTTTGGTCGGGTGGTTTTGTGTTGTCATGGTGACCACATCAGCTTCTCAACCACAACGGGCTGATGGAAACAGCCAGTTGACAGCCATGTAAGGAAGGAGACGAGAGGCTATCAGCCACACAGAACAGACTTCATGTCCTTGGTTGGACTCTCACCCTGCTTTCAGACAGAAAGTGATCCAAAGATGGAAAGTCAATGGAAAGAGGCGAACGGATCAAGATGGACGCAGCATCGCTCAAGGCAGCGTGAACTGAGACAGAGAGGCGTTCGCTTGAGTTTAAATGTTTTGACTTGAACCAGAAATGCGCTGGACACACTGAAGTGAAAACCAATCAGCTTCAAGCAGGACTCGATCCAAGCATTTGTAAATGACTATACAATATGGATGATGATCTCATTGTAGCGCCACCTAGTATTTACAGCAGGAATGTCCATTTGTCCCATAATGTAGGAACTCTTTCTATAGTCCTGTTATGATGAAACATCTTGCTCCCTCTCCTACTGCACCTTCACTATTATATACTCTCAATGATTCACATTTCTATTTCTTTGCTTTGAAATTCTTCAATATAAAAGTATATGATGGGATAACATCTTCTCATTGGGCCTCATGTGTTACAGGTTCAGAATGAAACACCCTCAGGTCCAGTCTGGTGCAACACATTTAATCACAGGGGGTTACCTGTGCAAAACACATTAATGACAACAGTCAGCAACACGGCTCACACCATCGTCTGGCGTTCACTTCACGTACATCAGTTCTGTTATCGCTCCTGGCCGTGAACTGGGTAATCATCATCTTAAAAATAGTCCTGCTCTAAACTTTTTGTCTTTCTCTTAAACACTGAATGCAAAGTATCAAAAACATTTCCATGTGTAATAATGCACCAAACTCATTAAATTCTCTGCAAAATGTACAAAGAAAACACATTACACAATAAACATATTCTTATAACTGTAACATCACATCTCTGAATTCTCCCCTTTAACTGCATTTACTGGTAGGCTCAAGCAGTCCAGCTAACCCTGTTACCTGCTTATCCCTGCTAGCTAAATAATACAAAAAAAACGTAGCTTCCCCCAGTATTCCTGAACAATTCTCTACATGCTGACAGGTTAAATTCTGCTAACTAGCTGCCTGTCTACTAGCAATATTCTTAACTTTTACACTGTTTCAAATACACAAAACTCTGGTAATAGGTCACAGTATGAACAAGAAAACAACACAACATGCATTGCTGGGCTTGGTCTACATTAGCTGCACATTCTACCGGACTTTAATGATGTTAAATTGACGTTAGTGATAGCCGTTACCCTTTAATTAGCCTGTGAATGGTTTATGCTAATCGCTAATGCTCCCAGCACATACACGTATTCCAGCCTTGCCAGTTAACTCAGATACACCGTATTATTTGCGACCCAAACACGTTTCCCGTGCCTATAAGGATTTATACTGTATTTTGTCACCATAACAGTCATTTCATATCACTCTTACCTGTGCAAAATACATTAACCCTTATGCCCTGCTAAAAAAAAGTTACGTTGGGACTGGTAACTACAAGATTTGTATTTTGAACTTTAAACTGCAATAAAATGATGAAAGATCAATATTTTTCCCCAATTGTTTTTCCATTTTTTTCATGAAGGGGTTCTTGTTTAATTTATATCATGATTTAATTGATCACAATTAAAAATTAACCCTTTAGATGCCAGTTTTGATCATAACCACTAACCGCTTTTTTGAAAAATACACTATAATTCAATATTCTAAAAACAAATTTGACTTTGATTATTATTAGTATCACCGGCTGACCCATCTGAATAATAATTGAGAAGATTGCTTTTGGTGCATTATTACTTTTTGTATAATGTCAGATTGAAAGAAAAGATTACGTTGGGACTGTTAACTACAAGATTTGTACCATAGACTTCCATTATAATGTCGTGCGAATTCTTTTTACCGAGATAAAAGACAAACTACTTCTATTCAATTATGATGGTTTATTAAAGATGATCACAATTACATGGCCATGGACTCAGTCCACATCTGAAAACCAGTCAGCAAAGCTGTTAATTCTGTAGCCAACATCCACGGAATGAGCCCTGTTCTTTGTTCACAGATACAATTTCATAACATTGGAGTGGAGCTATCATAATTATGATTGGACAGCTAGGTGGAGAGGGGCCATGGTTTAGACTTGGCTCTGCCTTGTTGGTGCACAGGCATAGTCCAGCCGCTTGGCAACACGATTCTCCAATCCGGTGGGGCCGCACCTGTAAAGGAACCCTCCCTGCTCTGTGATCTATGTGTTCCTACTGTCAGATTGTGCTCTTCTTCAAAGCAGGCAGCTTCTGTGTGCTTGTGTGTGTGTGTGTGTGTGTGAGCAGGCTACTTGCATCAGCTTATCTATCTTCCTAACATTCTTACCTCAGTAGCCTTGAAATATTTCCAGTCTCTGTAACAGAAAACTGGCCTTCTCTTACTCAGTGCACTGTGTGTCTATTAATATATTAGTGCATGATATGTTGTGCAATACTCTAGCTTCAACTTCTGGTAAAGGTAAATATAAAATCTCCACAATAACCACATTTTTTGACCCCCCGCCTAAAAATAAAGTGGAGTATTTTGTCTGTAATTTCCCTTTTCTCTGCAGCAAACTTCATGACGTTTTGTAAAAATAAAGTCAATCACAAAATTGCCCCATTTTAGCCCCTCCCCCACTGACTAACAAATTGGCAGCCTTGTGTAATTCATGGCTGCAAACCAGTTAAAAAAAAAAAAAAATTTCAACTAAGATGGTTTTGATGTATAGGAAAGACTGCTACCTGCATGTACATGACAAAATAAGCTTGTGTGTGTACATATGTGTGTGTTTAGTTGAAAAATTTTTTTTTTGAACTGGTTTGCAGCCATGAATTACACAAGGATACATCAGTTCTGTTATTGCTCCTGGCCGTGAACTGGGCAATGCCGCGAGAGCGATACACCCTGACCTACCTAAGCTCAGAACGCCCTCTGCTAACCTTTTTCGTCCTAGCACAGATACACATACTTTTTACATACAAGACTAACAAAGGTCTTTCAATGTTTCTTACTTTCAAAATTGGGGGGGGGGCTTCTCATTCCTATTTAGTGTTTTATAAACCAGTCTTCACACTCCAGTATGTTTTCCACAAGCTCACTGTGCAAATAGGCTGTTAAGCCCTTATGGGCCACACTCTCCCCCACAAAATTAAATGTCTCCTGACATTTCCAAAGTTTGTTAACACACACTCTCAATAGTCCAAGGCCGCCATAAGGGTCTCTGCTCACTACTCAGTCTCTCTCATGTCACAGTGTCTGATGATTAAAGAAGGCTGACCTAGAGTCTCATAGCTCAGTATAACTGGGCCCTGTCTCTGTCTGTGTGGGTACTGTCTTACCAGTTGTGACTGGTCTGCCTCAGACTCACCACTCTCAGGACTGTCCAGTTCAGGTTGCTGAGGCGGTAGTGGCACATCCTCTTCGCTCTGTAGTGGCACATCCTCTTCTGGGTGCTGGGGACTCTGCTGAGGCTGGAAAGGCTCTGCCTGAGGATTCAGTGGCATCTGCCTTTGCCGCCTCCCCCTGCCGGATCTGAGATGCCACTGGTAGGTACCACCGTAGTCGTCATCTGAGTTGCTGTCTGACTCTAGCAGCTGCAGTTGTTTGAGGTGGGGTCCCATCTTCCTCTTTGCGGGTCTCTGTGAGTCTCTCTGTGGCTGAGGAGTCTTAACTGATGGCAGCTTGAGGGGTAGGTGGTCACACGGCAGCAGAAAGTTTCTGTGTACCACTCTGTTCCTCCCTTTGCTATTTTCTGGGCTGACCTGGTAAACTGGGCTGTCGTCACCTTTCCTCTCCTTCACTTTGTAGACCTGGCTCTCCCAGTAAGACTGGATCTTTCCAGGCCCACCCCTGGGAGTGAGGTTTCGGATGAGGACCCGATCACCTGGTTGAAGGTCTCTACCCTGCACCCTTTTGTCATAGTGGGCCTTCCCACGAGCTGCTCCCTTGTCTGCATTCCTGGCAGCAATCTGGTATGCCTCCTCCTCTTGGAAAGCCGAACTTGAGAGCAAAGTCGTTGAAGATCTTATCAGCCACAGTCTTCGCAGATTTGTTCCTTGTGGCATAGGCCTGTGCAAATCTCGTGAAATGGTCCATGACCACCAAGATGTACTCGTAGCCATGCTTGCACTTATCCAAATGAAGAAAGTCGATTGAGACTAGCTGAAATGGATAAGTGGTCTGGACTGGAGTCAAGGGTGCACGGGTCTGCCTACTCGGTTTCTTCTTCTTTAAACACTCACATACTTTGGTAACAAAGTGTTCCACATCCTGGTGCATTTGTGGCCAGTAGAACCTGTACCGTATTAGGTCAAGTGTCCTCTCCACCCCCAAATGGCCCATGTCCTGGTGCAGCTCTTTGAAAACCAGCGGATGGTAGGCCTTGGGGATCACCAGCTGTTCTCGTCGGGAGGTTCTACGGCGCAAGACACCATCATCATCCACACCGATCTTTAGCCATTGTTTCAGCAGTGTAGCCACTGCAGGGTGTTCGGCTTTCACCTCAGTTCTACTCGGTCTTTTGTTCTGGGTTTTATACCAGAGGACTCTTGACAGGATTGCATCCTCTTCCTGAACTTTGCGGATTTGCGGTGGAGTGAGAGGCTGGCCAGTACCACCACTCTCACAGTCTTTCACAAGGATCAAGGCACTGATATGAACCACTCCAATACCCCGGCAAGGGTCTTTCCTTCCCACCGTCACACTCTCCATGGATGCACCAATTGCCTCTTGACTGACCTCTGCAGTACAGCTGTTCATGTAGTCCTCAATGTACAAAGGCATCCAAGACAGCCCATCAGCATCGGAGTTGTTTTTCCCAGGGCGATAGCGTATGGTAAAGGTATAGTCAGCCAGCTCCGCCACCCATCAGTGCCCCGTGGCGTTGAGTTTTGCAGTAGTGAGTACATATGTCAATGGGTTGTTGTCAGTGTACACAAGGAATGACAAGGCATGGTACAGGTAATCACGGAAACGTTCACAGATGGCCCACTTCAACGCTAAAAACTCGAGCTTCCCGGAGTGGTACCTCTTCTCTGACTGACTCAGGGTGCGGGAGCCATATGCTATCACTCTCATCTCCCCTTGCTGACACTGATACAACACAGCACCCAACCCATCCTGGGATGCATCGCAATGTAGCACGAAGGGCTGGGCAAAGTTCGGGTACCCGAGGACAGGGGGTTTTGTGAGTGCATCGATCAGCTGGTTCAACACTTCCTGGTGTGAGCTGGTCCACTGTATGGGCGTGCGTTATGGCAGGTGGCCTTTCTTTGTCTTTCTTATGTCTCTCTGTCGGTGGGTTTGGGTCTGGGGAATGTTCTTCAGAGTTTGAGACAGTCAGTAGGTTGTACAGTGGCTTTACCATGCAGGAAAAGTTGGGGATGAAGGGATGGTAATACGAAAGAAACCCAAGCATCTGGCGTAGATCACCAACAGTTGTCGGTGTTCACTCCTTTAACGCCTTCACAGGTGCAACCTCTGCAGGGTCCATTGTGTAGCCCTCTCCTGTCACCATCTTTCCCAGAAATCTCACACTGCGCTTGAACAGCTCACATTTCTTCGGAGTCAGCTTCACACCATACTCCTTATAACGCTGGAGGACAAGGCGGACATGCTCCAGGTGATCCTCGAAGCTGCAACTGTGCACTAGGTTGTCATCCAGGTATGGGAGGTAAACTGTGTCCCTCAGGCCAGCCAGGCAGTGTTCCATGCTCCGCTGAAACTCTGCGGGTGCGGCGCTCAAACCAAAGGGTATGCGTACCCATTCGTAGAGTCCCCAAGGCGTGATGAAGGCTGTCAATGGGCAGCTCTCTTCGTCCAGGAAGCCCTGGTGGTACGCCTTACCCTGATCTAATACAGAGAACCATGAGCTCCCACCCAGTGTATCCAGCATGTCCTGGATCCTTGGTATTGGATGCCGATCAGGGACTGACTTGCGGCTGAGTTCTCTGTAGTCACAACAGAGGCGGAGGCTGCCGTCTTTCTTGCGGACGCATACCACTGGCGATGAATACGAAGACCGTGATGGTGTTATCCCTCCCGTTCAACAAATCCTGCAGGTATCCTTTCACTTCGTTGTGAAGAGGCTTTGGAACGGACATGTAGGTCTTTTGCACTGGACTGGTGTCGTGGAGGGTGATGTGCATCTTGAGAGATGGAATGCAGCCTACATCATCACCATTAAATGCAAAGGCCTGACATTCTTCCCTCAACATTTTCTTTGCTGCTTCCTGTTGAGTTTCAGGGAGGTGTTTGAGATCCACAGGGGGGTCCCATGTCACAGGTCTTTCCTCTCTTTCGCTATCCGATTGTGACATGCCAGGTGTCTCTTTGGACTCACCGTCTGTACTGCTTGTCTTGCTGGGTGTTGGTTTGTTCTCTCTGGGCTGAATGGCTGCTGAGTATACTGTCTTGACTGATTCTAGATGTCCAACAACTTTATGTCTATCCAGGTAAATAGTGTGGCCAGTGGTGTTCGTTATCGGGATTGGTATGTATGGTACTTTTCTCTCTGGGATACGCACTAGTACTTCATTGAAGATCACACCTTCTGGTGGGGGGTTGAGCATGTCTGGTGAAAAGGGCATGTCTTGGCCCCTAGCTTGTGAACCCACATGTGCCCGAATGTAGATGGTGGTGACTTGATTAGCTGGCAAGAGCACCCTTTTCCCACCCGTGCGGACCACACCAGTCTCTGGATCTGAATCACTATTCTGCACCAGCTTGACCACATTCTGAGCAGTTTTCACGATTATGGCAAATGCTTTACTCACTTTGTGTGCTAGCTGCTTTCTTCCACCTTGAGTCTTTCCCTCTTTTCTGTTGATGACAGCCTCAATGACGTTGTAACCTATGATGGGGTCACTGGCGACTGCTGAATCACTAGACACAAGTACTGTCACTTGTAGGTCACTTGTCATGTAGGAGTCATTGTCTAGCCTAAAGTTGACCTCAATCCAGCCAATGTAGGGGATGGGCGTGTCATTGGCCGCAAGAACTGTCAGCGTCCCCTCCTCGAACAACTCTGAAATAGGCCTGATAACTGTGTGGGGCAGATGTTTTAGTCGCCAAGAGTCATTTACTATGCTAGACTGGGCCCCTGTGTCCCACAGTACTTTAACTGGGTGGTTGTCCATGAAACAGCTGACCATACATCTGTTTCCTAAAAGCCCCACTAGTCGTGATTGGTCCTTGATGGTTAGATACTGAATCACGTTCACAGCTAGTGAGGCATCTGCTGATGTCTCTTTGAGTGCTGTCACTGGCGGGATTGTTGGGCTGACTGGCACTTGTTTGTTTTGGAACACTCAGTCTTGAACTACTGGTGGTAACGCCCCAGTAGTCCGCGCCCATTACCCGACAAGGGTCTCTGTATTCTGCATCCACGAGAGAAGTGGCCCTCTTGCCCGCAATTGAAACAGTGTGAACATTCCTCACCCACTCTCTCTTCTCTGCACTTTTGACAACCTCTCTGTCGCTGTTTCACTCCAGTTGGGCGGAGACTTGTCTCCATTACAGTAAGAAACATCTGCTTCATTTCCGTGCGGAGTTCTTCCATGATCTGTTGTGTGTTCATGTTATCAGATTTAGTCTCTTTCCCTTTTACTGTTTTTACTGTCACTGTTGTATTGGACTCTTTTGGTTTAAAGGGGCCCTGGACAGGTGTGGAGTCCTTCCAATTGGAGCTCCTGCACCTTGGGGCTTTTAGCAACAGTGAACCTTTTCCGCTTCTCCTGCCTCTCACTTTCAACCTTTGAGGCTTCATTTACCCTCTCTATTAGTTCTTCATCTGTTGTAGTCACATCACTGAGGTGGGGCAGGATATGGAATTTCACAGAGTCACTTAATAGTCCAGTTTAAACTGAGCGGAGGAACTTGCGCTGAATGGTGACTCTGCTGTACTGGTCATCAGTTTCCTCATTTGTTGCCTTCCATAAGAGTTTCTCCTTAAGCTCAATGGCACGGACTACAAAGTTCAGGGCAGACTCTTTAGGCTCTTGGGAGATGTTTAAGAGCTGGTGATAGAGGTCTGTGGAGCTGTCTACCTTGTAGTGACCCTTCAGAATTGTGAGGAGTGCAGAGAGGGTCAGCCCACACTTGATCTCTAACATGTCTCTCAAGGGCAGCCCTGGACTGACAGCCCTGATTACCGCTTCAGTAATCTCAGTCTCTGTGTGTCCTTTTTCTATTCCCCCTTCAATCTGACGGACTAAGCTGAGGTCCTTCTGCCCACTTTCTCCAATTTGCCCAGAAATCTTGAACTCCCTTCTCAATGTTACCTCAGGCAGCATGTGAGTTGGTCCTGGTCGGCTTTTGAGTGGGTAGTCTGGCATCCTTTGGAAAGGATGGCGTGGCAGGAAGTATTTTTCCTCAAGTCCTTTCTTTTTAGCAGGCTCCTCGGTGGATGTCTCCTTGTTTGGTTGAAGACATTCTTCGTTGAGTTTCTCAATAAATGTTAGTAGGTCAGTGAAAAACTGACTAACCTCCTCCTCCTCTTCACTTTCCTCAATCTCATCCAGCACACTCTCTGCCATCTTGATGAGTGCCCTACGTGCCTTACAGCGGGGCTCTCCACTGTCCAGGCCACAACATTTCAGGTACCTGCAGAGATCCATGAGAGACTCCTCCCCCAGCTGCCATAGGGCTGCGCTCACTCTATCACGCAGGAGCTGGCTGTTATCCATCTCACTGAAGGTTGATGAAGGTTCAGCTCTTTATGAAGGAGGGGGTTTAGGGTGATGATACTTCTTTTGCCTCCTCCTGGCTGGCTCGCCAAAATATGTTACAGGTTCAGAATGAAACACCCTCAGGTCCAGTCTGGTGCAACACATTTAATCACAGGGGGTTACCTGTGCAAAACACATTAATGACAACAGTCAGCAACACGGCTCACACCATCGTCTGGCGTTCACTTCACGTACATCAGTTCTGTTATCGCTCCTGGCCGTGAACTGGGTAATCATCATCTTAAAAATAGTCCTGCTCTAAACTTTTTGTCTTTCTCTTAAACACTGAATGCAAAGTATCAAAAACATTTCCATGTGTAATAATGCACCAAACTCATTAAATTCTCTGCAAAATGTACAAAGAAAACACATTACACAATAAACATATTCTTATAACTGTAACATCACATCTCTGAATTCTCCCCTTTAACTGCATTTACTGGTAGGCTCAAGCAGTCCAGCTAACCCTGTTACCTGCTTATCCCTGCTAGCTAAATAATACAAAAAAAACGTAGCTTCCCCCAGTATTCCTGAACAATTCTCTACATGCTGACAGGTTAAATTCTGCTAACTAGCTGCCTGTCTACTAGCAATATTCTTAACTTTTACACTGTTTCAAATACACAAAACTCTGGTAATAGGTCACAGTATGAACAAGAAAACAACACAACATGCATTGCTGGGCTTGGTCTACATTAGCTGCACATTCTACCGGACTTTAATGATGTTAAATTGACGTTAGTGATAGCCGTTACCCTTTAATTAGCCTGTGAATGGTTTATGCTAATCGCGAATGCTAATCGCTAATCCTCCCAGCACATACACGTATTCCAGCCTTGCCAGTTAACTCAGATACACCGTATTATTTGCGACCCAAACACGTTTCCCGTGCCTATAAGGATTTATACTGTATTTTGTCACCATAACAGTCATTTCATAACACTCTTACCTGTGCAAAACACATTAATGACAACAGTCAGCAACACGGCTCACACCATCGTCTGGCGTTCACTTCACGGCTCCTGGCCGTGAACTGGGCAATGCCGCGAGAGCGATACACCCTGACCTACCTAAACTCAGAACGCCCTCTGCTGACCTTTTTCGTCCTAGCACAGATACACATACTTTTTACATACAAGACTAACAAGGGTTTTTCAATGTTTCTTACTTTCAAAATTGGGGGGGGCTTCTCATTCCTATTAAGTGTTTTATAAACCAGTCTTCACACTCCAGTATAATGTTTACCACAAGCTCACTGTGCAAATAGGCTGTTAACTCCTTATGGGCCACACATGCATGAGCCCTTTGTACGCACGTAGATAAGAACTGTTGAAGAAATGCTGTGGAATTAATCAAATGTCTTATTTTGGATAATATTCTGACTTTTACTTTGATATGAAGTCTACTGGAAACCATTTACTCTGATCTGTGCTCAGCAGCAGTGTCAAGATGAGGATGGAGGTAAAGACTGATCTGCTGTCAGAAAGAAATGGTTCGGTTGTAGTACCATCTAGTGGCAAATCTGGTGAATTGCAGATATGTCTGTCTGTTAGAAGTCTACATGGACAACAGCACACCGTTTGTCTATTGACGTCACTGCAAACCTCAAAACTAAACAGCGTAACACCTCCTCCTACTTGTTGGCTCCATATAGGAAACCATCTTTTTTCACATCTTTGTGTTAGATTCTGGTGAGGGCAGTCTTGTCGCTGTACAGCTCACGGGCCTTTGTGTGTCCTTTGTGTGTGTCTGTGTGTGTGTGTGTGTGTGTGTGTGTGTGTGTGTATATACAGTTCTTTGGGATCATTTTCACTCTGGTCCAGGGCAAACTGACCACACACTACGACCCACAGGCTGGAATAGGAATACTGCTCACTGGTACAGTGTGTGTGTGTACGGTGTGTGTGTGTACAGTGTGTGTGTGTGTTAAGTGTGTAAATGTCAGCGTCTCAATATTTTCTCATTGCATGTTTCAGCCGTAATCAAGTCAGAACTGAAAAGACACAACGTCAACATAGGAGCAGACAACAACCACTTGCAAATGGTAAGTGCACACACACACACACACACACACACACACACACACACGCACACACACACACACACACACACACACACAAACACAGTCACTACTGCATTCTTGTAACAAAGACATCCCAAGGTGTTCAGATGTTACATTCATTGGACACTTTACAGAAGGTAACTGGGATGTGTCAGAGATAGACAGACATAACACACAGACACAGTGTATTTCACCAGAGAGGTCGAAGTGCTCAAGGGCACCTCGGCAGTGTTGGCTGGCACCATACATGTAATAGCCCCCCCAATTTCTGGCTGCATGCCCACAACCAACAGAGAATATGTGTCGAGGAGACTTATGCCCAATCCCAATACACCCCTAAACCGTACCCCTTGGCCCTACCCCTCCGTTTTGCGCGTTCACGTGAAGGGGTAGGGCTGTCCCAATACTCTATTTTCGAAGGCGGAGGGCCAAGCCGAAGGGGTTTGTAGCCCTTCAAACGGAGATTTTTCAGAGGCACACTTCAAACCAAGGGCTACCCAGAATGCCCTGCGAATCTCTGGAAGTAACAGGAAGATCATGGGGACCGCTACGCTACCATCCGAAGTGAACCACAAATGTAGTATTTTCTTCGTTAATAAAGATTTTAAAAATATTCCAACCGTGGTATTATCTTAGTTTAATGTTGTTGCAATGTATTATGGACCGTTTCTTTATAAAAAGCATTAAAAAAATCGCTAATATGCCGATGTCTCTACTTCGTTAGTTAGTTACGTTACAACATTGTTTTAGGCTGATTTGTGCATGACAGTCCCGCATTTTGATATATTTACATGTCGCATTTCCCCCTTTGATGGTATATGATGAAATATAACTAAAGTCCAGCAGCGAAGTTGCTGCACTTGTTCCGGCTCCTCTAATATCAGTGCAGACAGGCAGGGTAACGTTAGGAGCGGCTTGCTAGACTACAGAGCACCGCTAACGCTAAAGACCATTTCTGTCATGAAGTGGACTGGTAATGAAGCAGTGGTCTTTTTTATTTGATGACTTGTTTGATCGATTGGTAGCGTGAAACGTATAAGTTGTGAACGAATCGCGAGCGTCCATGCTTTTCTATCTCCATCAGATGAACGGCAAATGTCACTGTGATAATACCATTGTTGCCATAGTAATCTCCGACAACAAACTCGTCCCGTCTGTTTATCGATGACGTATCAGCGTCGAAGTGCTGTCCCAATACTTAGGGAGATAATTTCTACCAAGGGCCAAGCCGAAGCCATAGGGGTACAAATAAGGATTGGGATTGGGCCTTACAGTATTTGGTGACGTGGTAGATCCCTTCACTGGGCTTCAGCTGTGACATCAGTCTAAAGCATGTTTATGGCTGGAAGGTTGCTGGTTTGAATCCCCAGAGCCACTGAGACTCAGCTCCCAGTGGCTGACAGTAGAAGACTGGTTGTACTGGGCAGCTCCCAGTGGCCGATAGTAGAAGACTGGTCCCATGATGGTTTAAATGTTTCGCAATAATATTGTGGTGGAAACGCTGAATACGTGAACCTTTGGCATGACAGTATTGGCTATCAGCAGCTTCAATCCAAAGATAACGGTACTGGCATCGGTCTAAGCCTGCTTGTGATGATGGTGATGGGAGGTCATTGTTCTCCCGTTGAACTTGAGAGCCTCGGAAAAGAACCGGAAAATGGAAATGGTTCTTCAAACAGCGTTCCCCTAATAGTGTGTTGAAATGCACCATGGTTTGCAGAGAGAACCAGACCAGCTTACAGAGAACCATCAGATATCCTACAAGCAAATTATTAACTGGCGTCTTAATGACATTTGGTGGATGCTTGCGGTATCGTGAGTTCATAGAGTTCTAGTATGGATGGATCCCAGCCCTAACCCTTGACAGTGTTAGTGCCTCGCTCTGTCCATAGAGATACATTCATTCGGTTCGGCAAGCTGATATTTACTCGCTAAAATTGCAAATGATGCATTTGTTTGGGCCTGTGGCAGACGAACGGTGTTACTTAACAGCCAGAGCTCTCCATGTGAAAATGTTTGGGCACCCACATATGAAACCATGTGGAGGTTTGGAAACATTCAGCATGCATGTTCTCTGCTTTCAATGTGTTTTAGCCTTTAGCACATGGGAATATTCCTAAATGAGGCCGTGTGTCTGTTCATTGTAAAAATATATCAAATGCAGATGCCTTCACCTGTCTTTCCCTTCCCTACACATGTCTCTCATCTGCTTCTCTTGTGAAGTGCCCTTTAGAGGAGACAACGCTAGATTTGTTGCCTCCCACCGTGTCCCATGAAGTGACCTTAAAACTAGACAGATTCTTGAACCCGTCTCCTCTCTTGCTCTAGCAACATTCCCCTGTTTCTGCTCCCAACAGATTTCCCTGTAAAGTGCCTTTCAGAGTTGACAAGTCTGCATTTGTTTCTGTTGCTCCCTACAAAGTGCCCTTCAAACAAGCCAAACTGTTAAGTCCTGGACCTCCCAACAAATCGTCTCTAACGATTGCTGAGTGCACTAAAACGTTCCCTACAAAGCACCCTTCAGACAAGCCAGTCCATTAAATGTTTGTCTTTTCACGATTTAATCAGTCGTGGTCCTACCGCCCTACTGAGTGCCCTTCAGAGGGGCTGTTATTGCCCCCCATGATGAAAATGGGGGGGCGGGGGGTTATGGATTGGTCTCCTTACGTTCATTTGTTTGTTTATTCATTTGTTCGTTGTTCATTCATCTGTCCACCACATATTTCAGACACCACAGATCAGATTTTGACAACATTTTCAAAATTACACCGACTGGCCCAAGGGAAGTGCTATAATTAGAGGTCAAAACAAGGTGACCTTTGTCAAGGGTCGGCCCAGAGGTCCGTCAGTACTGGGTGGTTTACTTGTTGACTTGTTTTGTAGATTGCCTGAGGGAACATTTGGTAGCCATTGATATCTGTCTTTCTTCCTCCTCTACCCTAGCTCCCTGCTGAGAGCCCTTCAGAGAATAAAACCAACGGAGTCACGCTGGAACCGTCGTTCAGCTTCTCCCACGAAACCTCACTATAACACCACAAAGGTGCTGGACTGCAGGACAAAAACCAGGCGCCCCTGCTGCCCTTGGATGAACACTGGCACCGTGCTGTATGTGAATACCCAAAAGTGCGCTTGATTTTTATTGCCAAGCATAATGTCGCCAATACTGGGAAAGCTGGAAGCTCTTATGTTAGTCAAGGTTAATCAAGCACACCCAAAGTATTTTACAGTCCACAGTGGGTTCTAGCCAGGCGGTGGACCAACAAGGGATGGAAGGAGTTGGTTAACGCTTCACCCAACGTTTCCTACGACACTCCTCTGTGGTCAGACCCAGGTCCTCCACGCTCCCAAACTCCTGTGCATAAAGAAGAAGAATTGCGTTCAGTTCAGCACAACTTGGGTTTTATCCCGGAGGGTTTTTCTTTTTGGATTGTTTGCGAATTACACAAGCACAACCTAGAGAAGAAGTTCCACTGCACTTTATTTGCGTTGTAGGAGAGGTGGTGCACTCCTAGTTTGGTTATGTAAATTCAGTTTTGGAAGGAAGATCAAACGGAACAAGCTTCGATTCCTAGATCACTAACTGTCCTGTGACGCCAGACTGATCGTGACGTACTGTGGCCGCTGAACAGGGCCAACATTTCCTGAGGTTACTTGAACTAGCCTTTTATTCTCTCGATTGTGCAGTTGCAACAAGCACTGTAAATGTCATGTTAATATTGTATCTTTTCTTTTCTTGTGATTTATTTTCTTTAGCAAAGTCAAAGAGTCTGTTAGCAAGCCAATATCAAATGCGTGTACATTCAGATTGTGACCGAGTCTGTTTAGAAACAGCTTGTAATCACTTTTAAGTTACTGTGGTGCTGATCTAGTTCAAGTTCTCATATGGACAGACATGAGCTAAGAAGTATTTGCAAATACTTAATGATGGGTGGGGTTTGTCACTTAGGACAATACATGAAGTGCCGGAAAGTTTAGAAAATACAAGGTACATGAGAGTCAATGCAGCAGCTGAAGTGCCCTGATAAGATAAACCCCACCCTCCCAAGATGACCCAAGATTACAACAAACACTGAGAGTCATTTGCAAACTACTGCTTGGCCCAGTTCTGCATATGAATGTGTGAAGATATAACCCTTCCAGGACCTTTCCCTGTGACTGACTGCACCACACTAACCAACCAAGCAAGCAAACCCAAGCCTGCATGGCTCTCCATTCAGGCAAACAAGTCTACATGAAAAGGACTTCTGTCGACATTATGACGCTGGTTTATTTTATATGCATGGGGTCTGTCAGTGTTCAGTCCTTTGAGTCTTTCAGATGTCGCCATTGTAGAAGTCCCACCCTTTCCTGCATGCTTGCTCAGCTACTGCTGCACTTTGGCTCCATCCTTAAGAGGAATCATGTTGTGCACCTTTTTCAGCTGTTGGTAATTCGTTGAGAGAAGTTAGAGATTTGTTTTACAGCATATTAGTTTGGCTCGACTGCATAACATTCAAGAAAGAATTGTCCGTGATACTAAGATCAGATAGAAGCAGGATTAATGCATGAAGGGGCCTTCTACAGTGGCTACCACTGTATCTACCCGACGACACAACTATACAACAGTGTTTACTTCACAACCACTACGGACCAAACAGAATCTCAGAAATATTCTACTGAGTTCGGTGCACAATGAGGACCACATGCACAGCGGCAATTTTTCTACTCAAATGCATGGTTTTGAATGTGTTTGAATGTTGACTGACGTTAGCGCCACCTCAAGGGATTTGGAGCAACAACACAGAGGGGGGGGGGGGGGGGGGGGGGGGGAGCACAAAGAGTTGTTTCTCTGACAGAAACAGATGCTTAGTTTGTGTTTTCAGATCCATCTGTGAATTTAATTTGCTTGATCATCTGAATTCTTGTTAAATTAACATTGTTTGTTTAAGACTTTGACTTGAAGGTGGAATTAAGCTGTTTACAAGTTTCTTAACCCATCATAAATCAACATGCAGGTACTTTTTTACTTCATTGTTTATGAACATTGCCAACATAAACCTTTTAAAGCCTCAAGATACATATAAAACTTTAGTTGTCATGTAGCTACTTTCAGCCTTGTGTGCTAAAGTCTTCAATCCAATTAATCACTATGTTAACAAAGCCATTGAGTGGGCGATGTAGCTATTATGAATCAGGCCTTTAATCAACCTCACCCATATACATATTTAACCTACGCACTTGAAAAACTAAAAATATTATTAACATTGAATGATGAACCATCTTTTTAAATCAGACATATCTTGTTCTTGAAATGAAACTTTCATTTTGGACTGTGCACATTGTCAGCTCAGCCTCAGAAGGTTACTGTCACCACTTTATGGAAATTGTAAAAAATGCATCGAGGATCAACTTTAAACACTTCCGCTCTGCACCACTTCTCTAAGCAGTCCTGCTTCAGGAGGCTCATTATTATTGAGAGATTATGACCTTTAATGCACAATGATGAAACCTCTGTGTCAAACATGTTTTAGAGGCCTGTCAGGAATGTTTGGAAAGTGGTTACCAGTGTGGATGAGGGACATGTCGCCATGATGGAAAGGTAACAACAAAATAAAAGTCTGTAAAATGATCAGATCATCCTCCATGACTTCTTCCCGCTAGTATAATTTGAACCATTTCCTTTTGTTTTTCCTGCAACGTGGTGGCGTGTTCTTCATAACCACTGATGATCTGTTGCTCCGCTTGTCTTGATGGTAGACCTAGCTCTTAGCAAATGTAAATCTCTGCTTGAAAATATTTCAATGTAATTTTCTAATTTTTATAACAGAAACCATATTTTGATAGAGCATTGAGGTGTCGATATATGTTCTAATAATGTATTTGTCCTGTCATGTCATTTATCAATCAAGCTCTGTTGATAGTAATACTCGTTAAATTATGAAGGGGTCAATAATTTATGGTTATTTGGTCTGTGAAATACTGAGAATTGAAATGGCTTGATATAAACTGAGAATGTTCAATATAATAGTACTGACAGCAGCATTTTAAAAATATACTTGCTGTACAAGATTACACTCTGAAGCGGATTTAACAAGTGAAATCAATATGTGATCAGAGGTTTCGCCTGGATCCACTTCATGGAAAGAGCTGCTGGTCCTTATGTTTGGCATGTTCAGTTCCAACAGGCTTTTGGGAAGTGTGCCTCTGTCTGTTGTGAATACTGTCAAGGTAATTTGCACATTACAGGCTTTGAATTCTTTCCCATGGCCTCTCTTCTCCTGTCTCTATCTACAAATCTGATCTGAGGAGACTCATTTTACAGCATCATTTAAAGCAGTGTTTCTGAACTTGTGGGTGGGGACCAAAAATGTGATGTTTTGGGGTTGTGCTGCAAAAGCCAGTAAGAATCATTCATTAAAAAGATTACTTTATTTCACTTTAAATCAAAAGGAAGAACATTGAAGTAGTTAAAAGCTACTTACCTCAAGAAACTAAATATTAATTGAAAATAGAGGGACTGGATGAAGTGTGTATGCATTTCTCCTCCTGTCTCCTTTGTCCATTTATTTTTCTTATGGCACTCCCTGAAAAGAGGACGTATATTAACCCAAAACTGCAGTGCAGATGCTTATATTTATGCAGAATGCTGCACTTTTATTTAACTATCCCACTGTTAAAATGTATAGCTATTAATTTAATTTACTTGTAACGCTATTGTGGGACTTTCAGGTGTTTGAAAATAGTCCACACACACACACACACACACACACACACACACACACACTAATGGATGCTGGGGGAAAAATGGAGTCACGAATATTGGATACATCATGCAGATGATGCTAACCTGTACGTACTGTCACAAACAAAACACCCTGAGTAAAATCAGAACAATAAAAAGATTTTACTCTTCCTGCATCTTTGGATATTTTCTTTTCCTATTTAGCTTCAATATCAGGTTGTTCTCTACTTGGAGCTTGTGGTAATGTAATATAATAAGAGTAGACGAATGAGCATCAAATACAGTTTTTCTCAGTCGCTTTAGTACATTTCTCAAATCATCCTTAACATTTGCAAAACACTAAGTGCATTTCTCAAAACAATTGGTACAAACGGCACCACACAATGGATTACCTGCAAAAGCCTGTAACTTGCTCAAAATCCTTTGTTCATCTCTCAAAAGTAAATCTTTATGTCAGTGAACATGTCATGTCAGAATGACAAGTCCTTATGTCATTGAGTACAAACAAGAGAGTCGACATGCTTAGCCATGTTGTCAATATAACAGTTACTCTGATGGAAACTATGGAGAAGGTTTTGATGACAATGATTGAAAATGCACAAGCCTGCACTTTTTCTGTCTGGCACATGTCAATTACAAAAGACATACAACCAATAATTGTCAAATTGTCATAATTGTTAGTCATTTGCCTAAATGTCCTAAAACATTTGCAAATGGTAACAAAGAGAAATGGGCTTTCTGTTGCGCACAAGGAACAAAATGTTGTGAAGAAGTTCACATTTTGCTTTGACGACTTCAACTATCATTGGAGAACTGAGCCAAAGCAACTGAGAAAAACTGGAGTGAAAGTCGAGATTCATCAATTCAGGACACATTGTGGCACCCTGGGGGAAAAGCCGGGTGCCACAAGCCCAATCTGAGGGCACACTCATTACACAGATCACTCCGGAGTCAAAATTCAAACAGAAATTATATTTTACTGGCTAATCCACAGCAAAGACAAATCATAAATGAACTTAACACTGGGCTCTTCAGCAACCTCCCTGGCTGCTTGCTCAGTCCAGTTTCTTCTCCCCCTCTCCACTTATGGACTCCCAATTCCCCTTTTTAAGCTTCACCTAATCAGCTCCCACCTGGCTGATTAGGATGCCTTCAGCTGGGGCAAGATGGCCGTCTGGCTGAGGCATGCTGGGGGATGTAGTCCCTTCCCCACTGGCAGATGCCTTGGTCTACCACAACATTTACAAAAAAAAGTCTAATATGCTAAATATGCTTGACAGATTATGACAACTGGTTTGCGTGTAATGACTTAAGCAATGAACTAATGCCTCGATGTTCTGAGGGGTGAGACTATAACAGAGAATCAGTATAATACATTTTGATCAACATGACATAAACTATTGATAATGTAGGAAACAGCAGACGGTTGTACATAATTATTTGCATGAATGTGCCAAAGCATTTGCAATTTGTTCAAAAGAATGAGAAGCTGCTTTGATGATGCACAAGTGACTAGATTACTCCACGTGCAGGAGACCTTACGGAGTCACCTTCTTTTGGCCACTAGATGGCGACTCAAGACCGTTATGTAGACATTCAGCTGTGGGAGTCACTCCGCTAGGGAATACGTCAGTGATGTGTTAGGTTTCGATGAGTCAGTAGTGTACAGCTATCACTGCCCATTATAAGAATGGTTATTTGATTGTAATTCTATGTTAATGTAATCTGATACAGGCAGTGTAATAGATGGTCTATTTCTATGTCTGACCATATCAACCGTCTGCCAACAATAAACCCAGTTAACATCCGAAAGCTCCATCATTCATGTTCTAACAAACATCTGAGGTGAGTGCAGATCTACCCACCTGAATCAACCCTAGCTCAGGGATATTCATCACATTTTACACTTCGACAGGACACACAGGCTGGTTCGGGGATTGAACCTGGGACCTTTTAGCTAGTGAAGGAACATTGAAAAGGTTTTGACAACTCACAGTCCTTTAGTTGAAATCGATGGGAGTTGTCTTGATATTGAGTACTCCTCGAGACCCCTCTGACCAACGGTGGGCGGTGTGAGAGGATCTGATGCATCTATGCAGTTTTCAACAGTCAAATTGTGTATTTTGCTCGTGATGTACTAAAATATATGCATGTCACTTTGGAACAAAACTCTACAGTATATATATATTATATTTAGTATATAGTATATGTATATATTTAGTATATTTATGTGTGTGTTATGGTGGTGAATGTATACATTTCACAACTCTGTGGGAAATGCTTTCACAAATACATTTACCATTTTCCCACATTTACTGTAACATACATATATCATATGTCTGACATGGATTTTAACCTTCCACTGTGAAAGCCATGACACTGTTACTACAATCAATAATTATGACACACAAAGTTTGACTGAGTATTAAAGAATCTTTAATTTACACTTTTGTTTTTTATTAATGCTCAGCTATAATCAGTTATAATAAAGGGAGACTATTGCTGACCCCAAGTCAGTAAAAGCCCATCGCTCATTCAAGGCCACAAAAGGTATTTGACTCCCAACAAGTTAACAATACTACAACATCATGATAACAATGTTAACAAGTTACCAGGTAAATGGAAGTGAGTTCAGATGAGTTTTCAGTTGTGTCTTAAAGAAGACAGGAAGGTGGTTCCAAAGTTCAGGGTCCTGATTGCAAACAGTTGATCACCTTTTGTATTTGAACTGAGCTTGAAACAATCAAAGAGCTTTTTCAGTAGATCTGATTCTGTTCAGAGTTACAAACACTTTCATATGAACTGAGGCCAAGCTACTTAGAGCTTTAAAAGCAATCAATACAATCTCAAATAAAGTCTAAACTACAACAGGAGTCACATGATCTCTCCTGTTAGATGGAGCTGAACGCCAAGCTGCTGCACTATCAACTAGTTGAAGATGAGAAAGATTCACAGGAAAAGACACTTTGACGAAAGACAGACAATAGTTAATACAAGAAGAGATAAAAGCAAGTCAGACACCAAATCATCCAAAAAGGTGAAGCAAGGCTTCAGGTACTAATCTAAAATGACTGTGATGAAGTGATGTGATGTTTCACCGCTGTGAGACGTCTCTTATTTCTTGGGTTACTTGGTGTGGATGTTGTTGAAATCAGTGACTGACAGATGCAGAAGGGGCTTGTACGTCATCATAGTCTGCTGCACCATCATCACCATCATCACCATCATCATCACCATCATCACCATCATCACCATCATCACCCATCTGTGAAATACAACACGACACAGTGTAATGTACAATAATGAACCCACATATAGACTAAGATTTCTAAACGACTCAAAGTGGCGTGCATGAAGCAGATTCCTTTTCATTGCCAGCAATACACAGGCTACTGTTTGGCCGGAGGCTACGCCAACTGAACTAGTGCAACGTGACACATCGTTCATTCCCACTCAGGAGAACAGAGCGCACACAGGGGAGATGACTTATTCAACGTAAGCCCACCACCTGCAGTCACCAGCCACAAGACCACCCTGGTGACAACATACAGGGGGCTCCTGTGGTCGGCAGAACGGAGGGATGGGCGGGTTGACCACGTTTTTTAACTTGGAAACTAAACCATTTATATTGTCATGCTTGTTCTTAGGGTCACTACAATGTTGGACCAAAAAGGAATCCTCTATGGTTTCATTATCAGCTAGTATCAGGATAGTTGGTTGCAAGTTTCATGGTGGTGGAAAGACGATCTCACCTTCCTCACTGCAAGTTTCTGGTTCCCTGCAAACATAAAAAGTAGAGTACAGTTTAACTTGTACAGTTACAATCTGTGTTAATGTGTACTTCAAAGTTTTGGTCTGGATTTTCTCACCTGCAGCTCTCTTCCAGCTTCTGATGAGAAGAGCAGTGATTACAGTCAATAGGAATAGTTCTGCAACACGCATCGCCAACATGACGTAGTTCAGGACTGAGCAATCTGTGGAAGCTGTGGAACATGGATGGAAACAAACATGACAGAGCAGAAAGTTGAATCATACCAATGAAAGATGAACTAGTTGTTTAAGTGTTTTACATGTGGAAAAATGTGTAACATGGTGTGCAAAGAAACCTGATACACTTGAACAGTAAAGATATGAAGCTGCAAATAGCAAGACTGTCTGTTGTAAACATGCATCTGCACAAGGTCACAAGTTGCAATCCATTTCCAACTCCTGCGATGTGAGCCAGCCAAGTGAGACATCTTTTTGGAATTTCACATTATATTGTCTTTTGTTGTTTGTTGTTTTGTTTGCAGTGAATTACTTGCATGTGTACGTTTTGTTTTGCAGTGTTTACATTTTCTTGGCTTTGTTTGTGTTTTAGATACTTTTGCATGCTTTTATTTTGGAAGTACTGTCTGTAAATGTCTCTAACTTGACTTTGCTGTACACCTGGAGCCAATGAGCGCAGCAATGAAGAACACATCTGTGTCTGAGTGGCATGATTGACTAACAGCTCATGTGGCCTATCAAGATGGAAACTGGGGTTGGCGGAACCAACCAGCTGGCCACAGAGGAAGGATTCACCTGGCTGTTGAGTAGAAAACAGGTTTTGACATAGTAGAGGAAGGGAACCGTGCCTGAGACATGGGAAGCAAGCGAGGACCAGCACACCAGCGAGGACCAGCACACAAGCGAGGACCAGCAGCACCAGCGAGGACCAGCACACCAGCGAGGACCAGCGCATAAGCGAGGACCAACAGCTCAATCCAGATCGGCGAATGAGGAAAAGTGAGACGCTCCAGTCAGACCAGAGACAGATATTCTGTGGGGATGGGAAAAAACATTGGAGTAGATTTAAAGGCCCAATCTGTGATTTCCTGACCAGATAAATGTGGGGTATATTCACATACATTCTTGAAGAGTTTGATCTGGAGATGGAAAATCAGCTTTCAGGAACTTTTTTCACCGTTTGTAAATCAGAATATCAGTTGAAGAAATTCCTCCATGGCCAATGTGCATGGCCCTAAAGCTGTGAAGCGACCACCGACTATAAAAACACTATTGTGGTTTTTGTTTTTTTCACGGTCTATCCAGTTTTCGGTGAAACATTCTGCGATCGTGGAATCCTGGGGGCCGGAAAAGAGGAAGGAATGAGGAATTGTTGAAATGTGTATTACAGAATGGAAAACCACTACCTGCTGGGTTTGAAGGATCAGTGGTGGTTATCGACCCTGCTGTCATCTCTGTTGGTGGTGGTGGTGGTGTTGTCGTAGGGTCAGGAAAGAGTTCATGTTTTATCAGGTAAATCAATAAGCATGAAAATGTTTATCATAAATGAAGGTATCTTGAACATTTCATCTCAGCAAAGATGTTTTCTCACCTGAGGACAGAGGGGGGAAGCCAAATGTCTGCACCTTTCCATTGGGGTCAGTCACTTCACACTTGAATCTGTCTTTGCTATGCTTGGTAGTCAGAAAGGTCACAATGGTGTAGCAGTGAGACTGTGATGTCTGAATGATGCTGTTATTTCCTGTCAACTTTTCACCATCAAACAGCCACTCCAGTTTCTCTTCACAACTTCTCCATGTCAACACATAGCAGGATAACCTCTGCTCATCAATGATCTGTCGTTCAGTCACTGGTGAAGATGGACAATAACAGAGTAAAATCAACTACATTACTGTAATCATACTTAATGTAATGTTTATGTTTCCTTCCAGGAATGCAGTTTGAGCTGAATAGGTTAGAATGGAAATACTCACAGTCAATAAGAGACAGAAAAACAAGAGCATCTGAACCTTGTTGTTGTCCTGATATCAACTGTTGGCAGTAGTAGAGACCATCATCCTCATCTGTGAGATCCTTTATAACCAGAGAACAGTCGGATGCAACACTCAGTCTGGCTGCTTTAGCTTCGGTAAACACATTTTTAGAAATCTTCCCAAGGTCAACCAGCGGTTCTGTTGAGCCTCTTCCATGGTGATCGAAGAGCCAGGTAGTCTTGTTACATTCATGTTGATCGGTTCTCACATTGGTACAAGACAGACTGACTTCATCTCCACGTCTGCCATAGAAGGAGACACGTTGTCCGGTTACTGCTGTGGAGAAAATGATATGAATGAAATGAAATACTGTGAAAATGAATTGAAACAGAAACAGTCCTGGTACGTTCAGTTGGTGTGGAGATCCTTTTGAAAATGTGACCCGTCCTTGGTTTTCAACAGGAAATACTAAAACAGTCATAATTCACCTTCTTGGTTAAATGAAGATTCAATAATAAAGTAATATTAGTAAAGTTTTGTAACATATCTATTATTTAATATCCATATAAATGGAGCCTTACCTGGAAAAGGAAGCAGTAGAATCAGAAATAATTTGATTCCATTCATTTTATCAATCTAACTATCTCTCTCTCTCTCTCTGTCTCTCTCTCTCTCTCTCTCTCTCTCTCTCTCTCTCTCTCTCTCTCTGTCTCTCCTGTCAAAGTGTCTGAAATGCTTCTTGAAGAGAAAGATATACTTACTTCCTGTGATGTCACTTCCTCATTTCAGCTTCAATGTTTTTTCTTTTCTGTCTGGTTGAATTTACGTCAGCACAGCATTTCAGTTTTCTATCGAAATTTATTATAGCGGTCTAAACAGAGAGAGACAATATTACATTATATTACATATTATATTATATTATATTATATTACATAATATTAGATTACATTACATTACATTATATTACATTCCAGTCATTTAGACCCTTTTATCCAAAGAAACTTACATTAAGTGTATTCAACGTAGTCAAGAGAACTACTAGTCACTAGAAACCATGAGTGCATCTCCTCCCTAAACAAGCATCAAGCAGAACCAGTGAAGTGCAATAAGCTATAAATATATATAATATATAAATATATATGAGAAGTAGAATAAGCTTCAACCAATAGTAAGGAGGTCAAGGGTCAGAGGTCAC
>JAXDDW010000021.1:0-7500 GCA_034670385.1 Hoplostethus mediterraneus | reverse complement strand
TCTGTCTCCTGTCATTTATTTTTCTTATGGCACTCCCTGAAAAGAGGACGTATATTAACCCAAAACTGCAGTGCAGTAGTGATGGGCAAAAAAGAACGAACGAATCTTTTTGAACGAATCTTTTTAGTGTCCGGTACGTACCGGGTTATCAAATCGAACGGACCGACTCCTCATGAATCCCTACTCACACTGCCCACGGCCACTCACGTTGCCTGCTATGAGAGACTGAGCGGCTGCTCTGAGCTGCTCGCGAACCGTTCAGTCTCTATCGGACTTCTCGGACATCTGCTCTCTAGGTTCGCGAGATGTCCGATGTCCGAGAAGTCCGATAGAGACTGAACGGTTCATCAGCTCTCTCGTTCATCAGCTCTCTCGTTCATCAGCTCTCTCGTTCATCTGCTCTCTCGTTCTCGAACCGTTGAGTCTCTATCGGACATCTCGGGACAGTAAAACGTAAAACGTAAAACTAAATCACAGGTTAATGATAATAATATTTTTAGTATTTACACAGAGTATTGCTATTGATTTCATTTTATTTTGTGTGCTCTTGACTTTCTTTTTCTAATAGAGACAGTTTTGTTGACCAATGTTAAATGGCTTATAGTTTACCCAATTACCAGTTACTTTATTAAACAACATCTTAAACAACAAAAACTGTTGTCAATGTGTGCAGAATAGATCGCTACATTATTACATTGGCCTTTTTCACGATCCAATATGGCTCCTTGATCCGGAAGGTACGCGGAAGTAGTCTCTCTCGTTCATCGTTCAATGAACGAGAGCTGATGAACTAGATGAACGAAGTCCGATAGAGACCGAGCGGTTTTCTCGTTCATCGTTCAATTGAACGATGAACGAGAGAGCCGATAAGCCGATCAGCTCTCTCGTTCATCGGCTCTCTCGTTCATCGTTCAATTGAACGATGAACGATGAACTCTCGGCTCTCTCGTTCATCGTTCAATTGAACGATGAACGAGAGAGCCGATCAGCTCTCTCGTTCATCGGCTCTCTCGTTCATCGTTCAATTGAACGATGAACGAGAGAACCGCTCGGTCTCTATCGGACTTCGTTCATCTAGTTCATCAGCTCTCGTTCATTGAACGATGAACGAGAGAGACTACTTCCGCGTACCTGCCGGATCAAGGAGCCATATTGGATCGTGAAAAAGGCCAATGTAATAATGTAGCGATCTATTCTGCACACATTGACAACAGTTTTTGTTGTTTAAGATGTTGTTTAATAAATTAACTGGTAATTGGGTAAACTATAAGCCATTTAACATTGAACGAGATGAACAGAGAGGGCGATGTCCGAGCGCCAAACAAATAAATAACTTTTTTTTTTCTCTGCAGATGCAGAAAGTTCAGTGCAAGCCATTCTAGTTCAATAATCCGATTTAGATTGGAGGAATTAAAGAAAAAAATGTAACGTTATACAGTTGCAAACGTCTTTATTAAAATGGCAAACATAAAAAATATAAAAACAAACAACAACAATGAAATAAATATAAGCATGTCTGCTCACTGCAGGGCATGACCAAATATAACAATCAAAGTGTCACAGTGACAAGGACCTTAATATAAAACAACAAAAGAAACAAACCAAGTTGTAAATATATTATAACAAATATAAATACAAATATAAAAAAAGAATCATAACTCGAAAGGTTCGAAAGGTTCGATTCATTTACATGTATCAACTCGAATGAATCGATTCTTTGAAAAGATTCGGTCCGCCCATCACTACAGTGCAGATGCTTATATTTATGCAGAATGCTGCACTTTTATTTAACATCCCCACTGTTAAAATGTATAGCTATTAATTGAATTTACTTGTAACGCTATTGTGGGACTTTCAGTTGTTTGAAAATAGTCCTGTGGCAGACTGGGGGGTGTGGTTGGGCAGTTGGCTGATGGCGGGAGGCGGAGTCGGGCCGGCAGGCGGGTTCGCCCTGCCCCCAGTCTCCGCCTCTGCCTACTCCCGGGGTACCATCTTGGCTACAACTCCACACACTAATGGATGCTGGAAAAAAATGGAGTCACGAATACTGGATACATGATGTTGTATGCAGATGATGCTAACCTGTACGTACTGTTGCAAACCAAACACCCTGAGTAAAATCAGAATAATAAAAAGATTTTACTCTTCCTGCATCTTTGGATAATTTATTTTCCTATTTAGCTTCAATATCAGGTTGTTCTCTACTTGGAGCTTGTGGTAATGTAATATAATAAGGGTAGACGAATGAGCATCAAATACAGTTTTTCTCAGCCGCTTTAGTACATTTCTCAAATCATCCTTAACATTTGCAAAACACTAAGTGCATTTCTCAAAACAATTGGTACAAACGGCACCACACAATGGATTACCTGCAAAAGCCTGTAACTTGCTCAAAATCCTTAGTTCATCTCTCAAAAGTAAATCTTTATGTCAGTGAACATGTCAGTGAACATGTCATGTCAGAATGACAAGTCTTTGTGTCATTGAGTACAAACAAGACAGTAAACATGCTTAGCCATGTTGTCAATATAACAGTTACTCTGATGGAAACTATGGAGAAGATTTTTATGACAATGATTGAAAATGCACAAGGCTGCACTTTTTCTGTCTGGCACATGTCAATTACAAAAGACATTGACAACCAATAATTGTCAAATTGTCATAATTGTTAGTCATTTGCCTAAATGTGCTAAAACATTTGCAAATGGTAACAAAGAGAAATGGGCTTTCTGTTGCGCACAAGGAACAAAATGTTGTGAAGACTTTCACATTTTGCTTTGACGACTTCAACTGTCATTGGAGAATTGAGCCAAAGAAACTGAGAAAAACTGGAGTGAAAGTCGAGATTCATCAATTCCGGATACATTTACAAAAAAAGTCTGAAATGCTAAATATGCTTGACCGATTATGACAACTGGTTCAACCATTTTGCATGTAATGACTTAAGCAATGAACTAATGCCTCAATGTTCTGAGGGGTGAGACTATAACAGAACCAGTATAATACATTTTGATCAACATGACATAAACTATTGATAATGTAGGAAACAGACGGTTGTACATAATTATTTGCATGAATGTGCCAAAGCATTTGCAATTTGTTCAAAAGAATGAGAAGCTGCTTTGATGATGCACAAGTGACTAGATTACTCCACGTGCAGGAGACTTTACAGAGTCACCTTCTTTGGGCCACTAGATGGCGACTCAAGACCGTTATGTAGACATTCAGCTGTGGGAGTCACTCCGCTAGGGAATACGTCAGTGGTGTGTTAGGTTTCTATGAGTCGGTAGTGTACAGCTGTCAATGGCCATTATAAGAATGGTTATTTGATTGTAATTCTAAACCCAGTTAACATCCGAAAGCTCCATCATTCATGTTCTAACAGACATCTGAGGTGAGTGCAGATCTACCCACCTGAATCAACCCTAGCTCAGAGATATTCATCACATTTTACACTTCGACAGGACACACAGGCTGGTTCGGGGATTGAACCTGTGACCTTTTAGCTAGTGAAGGAACATTGAAAAGGTTTTGACAACTCAACAGTCCTTTAGTTGAAATCGATGGGAGTTGTCTTGGTATTGAGTACTCCTCGAGACCCCTCTGACCAACGGTGGGCGGTGTGAGAGGATCTGATGCATCTATGCAGTTTTCAACAGTCAAATTGTGTATTTTGTGATGTACTAAAATATTTGCATGTCACTTTGGAACAAAACTCTACAGTATATATATATTATATTTAGTATATAGTATATGTATATATTTAGTATATTTATGTGTGTGTTATGGTGGTGAATGTATACATTTCACAACTCTGTGGGAAATGCTTTCACAAATACATTTACCATTTTCCCACATTTACTGTAACATACATATATCATATGTCTGACATGGATTTGAACCTTCCACTGTGAAAGCCATGACACTGTTACTACAATCAATAATTATGACACACAAAGTTTGACTGAGTATTAAAGAATCTTTAATTTACACTTTTTTTTTAAATTAATGCTCAGCTATAATCAGTTATAATAAAGGGAGACTATTGCTGACCCCAAGTCAGTAAAAGCCCATCGCTCATTCAAGGCCACAAAAGGTATTTAACATCACAACATCATGATAACAATGTTAACAAGTTACCAGGTAAATGGAAGTGAGTTCA
The DNA here is from genome assembly GCA_034670385.1 of Hoplostethus mediterraneus. Taxonomy (NCBI): domain Eukaryota; kingdom Metazoa; phylum Chordata; class Actinopteri; order Trachichthyiformes; family Trachichthyidae; genus Hoplostethus; species Hoplostethus mediterraneus. The sequence goes on along the minus strand of JAXDDW010000021.1, from coordinate 3,338 downwards.
GATGAGTTTTCAGTTGTGTCTTAAAGAAGACAGGAAGGTGGTTCCAAAGTTCAGGGTCCTGATTGCAAACAGTTGATCACCTTTCGTATTTGAACTGAGCTTGAAACAATCAAAGAGCTTTTTCAGTAGATCTGATTCTGTTCAGAGTTACAAACACTTTCATATGAACTGAGGCCAAGCTACTTAGAGCTTTAAAAGCAATCAATACAATCTCAAATAAAGTCTAAACTACAACAGGAGTCACATGATCTCTCCTGTTAGATGGAGCTGAACGCCAAGCTGCTGCACTATCAACTAGTTGAAGATGAGAAAGATTCACAGGAAAAGACACTTTGACGAAAGACAGACAATAGTTAATACAAGAAGAGATAAAAGCAAGTCAGACACCAAATCATCCAAAAAGGTGAAGCAAGGCTTCAGGTACTAATGTAAAATGATGTGATGAAGTGATGTGATGTTTCACCGCTGTGAGACGTCTCTTATTTCTTGGGTTACTTGGTGTGGATGTTGTTGAAATCAGTGACTGACAGAAGCAGAAGGGGCTTGTACGTCATCATAGTCTGCTGCACCATCATCACCATCATCACCATCATCATCACCATCATCACCATCATCACCATCATCACCCATCTGTGAAATACAACACGACACAGTGTAATGTACAGTAATGAACCCACATATAGACTAAGATTTCTACACGACTCAAAGTGGCGTGCATGAAGCAGATTCCTTTTCATTGCCAGCAATACACAGGCTACTGTTTGGCCGGAGGCTACGCCAACTGAACTAGTGCAACGTGACACATCGTTCATTCCCACTCAGGAGAACAGAGCGCACACAGGGAGACGACTTATTCAACGTAAGCCCACCACCTGCAGTCACCAGCCACAAGACCACCCTGGTGACAACATACAGGGGGCTCCTGTGGTCGGCAGAACGGAGGGATGGGCGGGTTGACCACGTTTTGTAACTTGGAAACTAAACCATTTACATTGTCATGCTTGTTCTTAGGGTCACTACAATGTTGGACCAAAAAGGAAGCCTCTATGGTTTCATTATCAGCTAGTATCAGGATAGTTGGTTGCAAGTTTCATGGTGGTGGAAAGACGATCTCACCTTCCTCACTGCAAGTTTCTGGTTCCCTGCAAACATAAAAAGTAGAGTACAGTTTAACTTGTACAGTTACAATCTGTGTTAATGTGTACTTCAAAGTTTTGGTCTGGATTTTCTCACCTGCAGCTCTCTTCCAGCTTCTGATGAGAAGAGCAGTGATTACAGTCAATAGGAATAGTTCTGCAACACGCATCGCCAACATGACGTAGTTCAGGACTGAGAGATCGGTGGAAGCTGTGGAACATGGATGGAAACAAACATGACAGAGCAGAAAGTTGAATCATACCAATGAAAGATGAACTAGTTGTTTAAGTGTTTTACATGTGGAAAAATGTGTAACATGGTGTGCAAAGAAACCTGATACACTTGAACAGTAAAGATATGAAGCTGCAAATAGCAAGACTGTCTGTTGTAAACATGCATCTGCACAAGGTCACAAGTTGCAATCCATTTCCAACTCCTGCGATGTGAGCCAGCCAAGTGAGACATCTTTTTGGAATTTCACATTATATTGTCTTTTGTTGTTTGTTGTTTTGTTTGCAGTGAATTACTTGCATGTGTACGTTTTGTTTTGCAGTGTTTATATTTTCTTGGCTTTGTTTGTGTTTTAGATACTTTTGCATGCTTTTATTTTGGAAGTACTGCCTGCAAATGTCTCTAACTTGACTTTGCTGCACACCTGGAGCCAATGAGCGCAGCAATGAAGAGCACATCTGTGTCTGAGTGGCATGATTGACTAACAGCTCATGTGGCCTATCAAGATGGAAACTGGGGTTGGCGGAACCAACCAGCTGGCCACAGAGGAAGGATTCACCTGGCTGTTGAGTAGAAAACAGGTTTTGACATAGTAGAGGAAGGGAACCGTGCCTGAGACGTGGGAAGCAAGCGAGGACCAGCAGCACCAGCGAGGACCAGCAGCACCAGCGAGGACCAGCAGCACCAGCAGCACCAGCGAGGACCAGCAGCACCAGCGAGGACCAGCAGCACAATCCAGATCGGCGAATGAGGAAAAGTGAGACGCTCCAGTCAGACCAGAGACAGACACGCTAGCGGTTAACAGTGGGAGAGAGTAACATCTCCCCCTCCCGTGTAAGTCTTGCAACAGACCGGTGTTTGCTTTCTGTGGTCTCTTGATAAAAGTGTATTGCAGAAAGGGCGTTTGACTGGCCCTGAGTGTCGTCTGCAGGCTTGGCCAGAGAAGACCCGGAGCAGTGTGGAGAGACGAAGCTCCCAGACCTGGCCTTGGGCTGAGTGAAGTGTGACGACACAGGACTGTCTCGGATCAAGCCCTGAACACCGCACGCTAGCGGCCGACTGTGGGAGATTATCATCTCTCCCTTCCGCGGAAGTCTCAACAGACCGGTGTTTCAGTGACATGAATAATCAACCATAAGTGGCTAACTGTAAAGAGACAACTGACTGGCGCTGAGTCCCTCCGCAGGCTTTCCCCGAAGAGGAGAAGTGGGGCCTCCATGATCAGGACGCTTTCGCGAATTCAGCACTTGCACTTTAAGGACTTTGCCCTGTTTTAGTTTCACCATTTTTATAGCTAGTGTAACGGATTGTTTGTGATTCCGCTTGCCATGATTGGCATGGCGTGGGCCCGCCCCTGTAGCCCCTGGTGTTCGGGGCACGCGACCACTCTGTCTGGGCAGTTGGTTAGACGAGCCAGTGAAGTAGGTCACAAAACGCACAAGCACCTGTTACGTTATTTATTTACTGTACTAAATGTCCGAATTAAGTTGTTACATCTATGTAATTGGGGTAGAATAACTTGAACATTGAAGGTGTACATTATTTTTTAGGTTATTTTGTGTAAATACGTTTTAATAAGAGAGACTGGATCTGTTAGCGAGTGGAATAGTGCTAGCTATGGGCTAACGATAGTTTTCTTGTCCTTTAGCCATTTCATTGTAATGAATGCTGCACGCGCAGATTGATGAATGGTCACCGTGATGTGTTTTCAGGTACAATTTTTCATTTGAATATTAATATGTTGTTCAGTGTTATGTGATTGTTGTATTGTTGGGCAGTTGGTTAGACGAGCCAGTGAACCATTTCATTGTAATGAATGCTGCACGCGCAGATTGATGAATGGTCACCGTGATGTGTTTTCAGAATAAACGGCAAGATAAACGCCAGAGAGAGACCAACAGCCATTTAATTATTGAACACACGCAGACAAGATAACCGCTAAATGGTGCGTGTACCGTCTTCTATCTCCG
>JAXDDW010000020.1:5225000-5230000 GCA_034670385.1 Hoplostethus mediterraneus | reverse complement strand
AGAAAAAAAAAAAAAAAAAAAAAAAAAAAAAAAAAAAAAAAAAAAAAAAAAAAAAAAAAAAAAAAAAAAAAAAAAAAAAAAAAAAAAAAAAAAAAAAAAAAAAAAAAAAAAAAAAAAAAAAAAAAAAAAAAAAAAAAAAAAAAAAAAAAAAAAAAAAAAAAAAAAAAAAAAAAAAAAAAAAAAAAAAAAAAAAAAAAAAAAAAAAAAAAAAAAATAAAAAAAAAAAAAAAAAAAAAAAAAAAAAAAAAAAAAAAAAAAAAAAAAAAAAAAAGAAAAAAAAAAAAAAAAAAAAAAAAAAAAAAAAAAAAAAAAAAAAAAAAAAAAAAAAAAAAAAAAAAAAAAAAAAAAAAAAAAAAAAAAAAAAAAAAAAAAAAAAAAAAAAAAAAAAAAAAAAAAAAAAAAAAAAAAAAAAAAAAAAAAAAAAAAAAAAAAAAGAAAAAAAAAAAAAAAAAAAAAAAAAAAAAAAAAAAAAAAAAAAAAAAAAAAAAAAAAAAAAAAAAAAAAAAAAAAAAAAAAAAAAAAAAAAAAAAAAAAAAAAAAAAAAAAAAAAAAAAAAAAAAAAAAAAAAAAAAAAAAAAAAAAAAAAAAAAAAAAAAAAAAAAAAAAAAAAAAAAAAAAAAAAAAAAAAAAAAAAAAAAAAAAAAAAAAAAAAAAAAAAAAAAAAAAAAAAAAAAAAAAAAAAAAAAAAAAAAAAAAAAAAAAAAAAAAAAAAAAAAAAAAAAAAAAAAAAAAAAAAAAAGAAAAAAAAAAAAAAAAAAAAAAAAGAAAAAAAAAAAAAAAAAAAAAAAAAAAAAAAAAAAAAAAAAAAAAAAAAAAAAAAAAAAAAAAAAAAAAAAAAAAAAAAAAAAAAAAAAAAAGAAAAAAAAAAAAAAAAAAAAAAAAAAAAAAAAAAAAAAAAAAAAAAAAAAAAAAAAAAAGAAAAAAAAAAAAAAAAAAAAAAAAAAAAAAAAAAAAAAAAAAAAAAAAAAAAAAAAAAAAAAAAAAAAAAAAAAAAAAAAAAAAAAAAAAAAAAAAAAAAAAAAAAAAAAAAAAAAAAAAAAAAAAAAAAAAAAAAAAAAAAAAAAAAAAAAAAAAAAAAAAAAAAAAAAAAAAAAAAAAAAAAAAAAAAAAAAAAAAAAAAAAAAAAAAAAAAAAAAAAAAAAAAAAAAAAAAAAAAAAAAAAAAAAAAAAAAAAAAAAAAAAAAAAAAAAAAAAAAAAAAAAAAGAAAAAAAAAAAAAAAAAAAAAAAAAAAAAAAAAAAAAAAAAAAAAAAAAAAAAAAAAAAAAAAAAAAAAAAAAAAAAAAAAAAAAAAAAAAAAAAAAAAAAAAAAAAAAAAAAAAAAAAAAAAAAAAAAAAAAAAAAAAAAAAAAAAAAAAAAAAAAAAAAAAAAAAAAAAAAAAAAAAAAAAAAAAAAAAAAAAAAAAAAAAAAAAAAAAAAAAAAAAAAAAAAAAAAAAAAAAAAAAAAAAAAAAAAAAAAAAAAAAAAAAAAAAAAAAAAAAAAAAAAAAAAAAAAAAAAAAAAAAAAAAAAAAAAAAAAAAAAAAAAAAAAAAAAAAAAAAAAAAAAAAAAAAAAAAAAAAAAAAAAAAAAAAAAAAAAAAAAAAAAAAAAAAAAAAAAAAAAAAAAAAAAAAAAAAAAAAAAAAAAAAAGAAAAAAAAAAAAAAAAAAAAAAAAAAAAAAAAAAAAAAAAAAAAAAAAAAAAAAAAAAAAAAAAAAAAAAAAAAAAAAAAAAAAAAAAAAAAAGAAAAAAAAAAAAAAAAAAAAAAAAAAAAAAAAAAAAAAAAAAAAAAAAAAAAAAAAAAAGAAAAAAAAAAAAAAAAAAAAAAAAAAAAAAAAAAAAAAAAAAAAAAAAAAAAAAAAAAAAAAAAAAAAAAAAAAAAAAAAAAAAAAAAAAAAAAAAAAGAAAAAAAAAAAAAAAAAAAAAAAAAAAAAAAAAAAAAAAAAAAAAAAAAAAAAAAAAAAAAAAAAAAAAAAAAAAAAAAAAAAAAAAAAAAAAAAGAAAAAAAAAAAAAAAAAAAAAAAAAAAAAAAAAAAAAAAAAAAAAAAAAAAAAAAAAAAAAAAAAAAAAAAAAAAAAAAAAAAAAAAAAAAAAAAAAAAAAAAAAAAAAAAAAAAAAAAAAAAAAAAAAAAAAAAAAGAAAAAAAAAAAAAAAAAAAAAAAAAAAAAAAAAAAAAAAAAAAAAAAAAAAAAAAAAAAAAAAAAAAAAAAAAAAAAAAAAAAAAAAAAAAAAAAAAAAAAAAGAAAAAAAAAAAAAAAAAAAAAAAAAAAAAAAAAAAAAAAAAAAAAAAAAAAAAAAAAAAAAAAAAAAAAAAGAAAAAAAAAAAAAAAAAAAAAAAAAAAAAAAAAAAAAAAAAAAAAAAAAAAAAAAAAAAAAAAAAAAAAAAAAAAAAAAAAAAAAAAAAAAAAAAAAAAAAAAGAAAAAAAAAAAAAAAAAAAAAAAAAAAAAAAAAAAAAAAAAAAAAAAAAAAAAAAAAAAAAAAAAAAAAAAAAAAAAAAAAAAAAAAAAAAAAAAAAAAAAAAAAAAAAAAAAAAAAAAAAAAAAAAAAAAAAAAAAAAAAAAAAAAAAAAAAAAAAAAAAAAAAAAAAAAAAAAAAAAAAAAAAAAAAAAAAAAAAAAAAAAAAAAAAAAAAAAAAAAAAAAAAAAAAAAAAAAAAAAAAAAAAAAAAAAAAAAAAAAAAAAAAAAAAAAAAAAAAAAAAAAAAAAAAAAAAAAAAAAAAAAAAAAAAAAAAAAAAAAAAAAAAAAAAAAAAAAAAAAAAAAAAAAAAAAAAAAAAAAAAAAAAGAAAAAAAAAAAAAAAAAAAAAAAAAAAAAAAAAAAAAAAAAAAAAAAAAAAAAAAAAAAAAAAAAAAAAAAAAAAAAAAAAGAAAAAAAAAAAAAAAAAAAAAAAAAAAAAAAAAAAAAAAAAAAAAAAAAAAAAAAAAAAAAAAAAAAAAAAAAAAAAAAAAAAAAAAAAAAAAAAAAAAAAAAAAAAAAAAAAAAAAAAAAAAAAAAAAAAAAAAAAAAAAAAAAAAAAAAAAAAAAAAAAAAAAAAAAAAAAAAAAAAAAAAAAAAAAAAAAAAAAAAAAAAAAAAAAAAAAAAAAAAAAAAAAAAAAAAAAAAAAAAAAAAAAAAAAAAAAAAAAAAAAGAAAAAAAAAAAAAAAAAAAAAAAAAAAAAAAAAAAAAAAAAAAAAAAAAAAAAAAAAAAAAAAAAAAAAAAAAAAAAAAAAAAAAAAAAAAAAAAAAGAAAAAAAAAAAAAAAAAAAAAAAAAAAAAAAAAAAAAAAAAAAAAAAAAAAAAAAAAAAAAAAAAAAAAAAAAAAAAAAAAAAAAAAAAAAAAAAAAAAAAAAAAAAAAAAGAAAAAAAAAAAAAAAAAAAAAAAAAAAAAAAAAAAAAAAAAAAAAAAAAAAAAAAAAAAAAAAAAAAAAAAAAAAAAAAAAAAAAAAAAAAAAAGAAAAAAAAAAAAAAAAAAAAAAAAAAAAAAAAAAAAAAAAAAAAAAAAAAAAAAAAAAAAAAAAAAAAAAAAAAAAAAAAAAAAAAAAAAAAAAAAAAAAAAAAAAAAAAAAAAAAAAAAAAAAAAAAAAAAAAAAAAAAAAAAAAAAAAAAAAAAAAAAAAAAAAAAAAAAAAAAAAAAAAGAAAAAAAAAAAAAAAAAAAAAAAAAAAAAAAAAAAAAAAAAAAAAAAAAAAAAAAAAAAAAAAAAAAAAAAAAAAAAAAAAAAAAAAAAAAAAAAAAAAAAAAAAAAAAAAAAAAAAAAAAAAAAAAAAAAAAAAAAAAAAAAAAAAAAAAAAAAAAAAAAAAAAAAAAAAAAAAAAAAAGAAAAAAAAAAAAAAAAAAAAAAAAAAAAAAAAGAAAAAAAAAAAAAAAAAAAAAAAAAAAAAAAAAAAAAAAGAAAAAAAAAAAAAAAAAAAAAAAAAAAAAAAAAAAAAAAGAAAAAAAAAAAAAAAAAAAAAAAAAAAAAAAAAAAAAAAAAAAAAAAAAAAAAAAAAAAAAAAAAAAAAAAAAAAAAAAAAAAAAAAAAAAAAAAAAAAAAAAAAAAAAAAAAAAAAAAAAAAAAAAAAAAAAAAAAAAAAAAAAAAAAAAAAAAAAAAAAAAAAAAAAAAAAAAAAAAAAAAAAAAAAAAAAAAAAAAAAAAAAAAAAAAAAAAAAAAAAAAAAAAAAAAAAAAAAAAAAAAAAAAAAAAGAAAAAAAAAAAAAAAAAAAAAAAAAAAAAAAAAAAAAAAAAAAAAAAAAAAAAAAAAAAAAAAGAAAAAAAAAAAAAAAAAAAAAAAAAAAAAAAGAAAAAAAAAAAAAAAAAAAAAAAAAAAAAAAAAAAAAAAAAAAAAAAAAAAAAGAAAAAAAAAAAAAAAAAAAAAAAAAAAAAAAAAAAAAAAAAAAAAAAAAAAAAAAAAAAAAAAAAAAAAAAAAAAAAAAAAAAAAAAAAAAAAAAAAAAAAAAAAAAAAAAAAAAAAAAAAAAAAAAAAAAAAAAAAAAAAAAAAAAAAAAAAAAAAAAAAAAAAAAAAAAAAAAAAAAAAAAAAAAAAAAAAAAAAAAAAAAAAAAAAAAAAAAAAAAAAAAAAAAAAAAAAAAAAAAAAAAAAAAAAAAAAAAAGAAAAAAAAAAAAAAAGAAAAAAAAAAAAAAAAAAAAAAAAAAAAGAAAAAAAAAAAAAAAAAAAAAAAAAAAAAAAAAAAAAAAAAAAAAAAAAAAAGAAAAAAAAAAAAAAAAAAAAAAAAAAAAAAAAAAAAAAAAAAAAAAAAAAAAAAAAAAAAAAAAAAAAAAAAAAAAAAAAAAAAAAAAAAAAAAAAAAAAGAAAAAAAAAAAAAAAAAAAAAAAAAAAAAAAAAAAAAAAAAAAAAAAAAAAAAAAAAAAAAAAAAAAAAAAAAAGAAAAAAAAAAAAAAAAAAAAAAAAAAAAAAAGAAAAAAAAAAAAAAAAAAAAAAAAAAAAAAAAGAAAAAAAAAAAAAAAAAAAAAAAAAAAAAAAAAAAAAAAAAAAAAAAAAAAAAAAAAAAAAAAAAAAAAAAAAAAAAAAAAAAAAAAAAAAAAAAAAAAAAAAAAAAAAAAAA